>CM059187.1:31286899-31550062 GCA_030323885.1 Branchipolynoe longqiensis | reverse complement strand
AGAGGGGAGAGGGGAGAGGGGAGGAGGGGAGGGGGGAGGAAAGAGAGAGAGTAAGAGAGCAGGGGGTTTAGTTGGAGCGATGGCTGTTACTTTGGTTCCCAGATGAGCATTCCAAGAACGTAGATTGGCTGAAGAGACGAGGGGGCGCTACTAATCAAGAAAATGATATAGTACATTCAATTTTGGGTAAGCAATTTCCCCTACACCTTTCTCAACTAACATAGTCATAAACCGGCACAAGCAAACGAGAACGGTACCAGCTGCTTCTAATCATTTCCTCTCCAGCTGGGACACTAGCCTTTCACAGAGCATGCACACTCAGCTTCTACCCACAACATGAGTCAATGCCATCAGAGAGGAGGTTGGTGGTGATTGTCGATTACTACTACACTTTCATATAAGTCAAGCACCTAAAAATAGCCTGTATTCAGATAAAAATGTTTACAAAATAAAAGAATATAGATATATATGTTTATATTCATGCATATGTACATTAATATATATATATAAATATATATATATTTATATATATATATATATATATATATATATATATATGCTCTATAATCTATTATGGGAATATAAACAAGGACACTACCATCTTCAGTTATATCTGCATTGTTAAATTGTGAACCACAGCAAGTGTATGACATTGTTTAGTCCCAGGTTTGGCCACGCGGCGCCACCTGTCATGGGCTCAGACCTCATATAAGCCAGCGGTGTCTAGTCGTTTTTCACCTCCTGACCCACTCGGACGGTCAATATATATGCATAAGGATTTATATAAAAAATAAATAACCCAAGTTCATATTCAACATTAACTAGTATACCTGTGGCGCCACCACCCAGTGTCCAAACTCACTAACTGCTACCTACTTGCTACCATAGGAAATTTATTGATATATGTGTGCGTGTGTATATATTATGTACATGTATATATGAAGAGTTCATGCCCAAAACCATGGAAACGCCAATCTAAAAATGCAGCTTAAATAACAGATGTTTATCTGAAAATAATTTTAATTCTAACTAATTCCACTATTCTAATGTTAACATGATTATGGAGTAATGAACAAAAAAGTAGGAATGTAAAAAGACTTTTTGAGGGTTTGATTCCAATATTAACATCAATTTTTGGATTGGCATTTATGGGGTTTTGCGCCCGAACTCTTCATGTATATGCACATGCATTACATACACACACACTATAATGGCAAAGTGATGACATGACCGCTCTGGTAGATATTGTCCATGAGAATAAGAAGTGGCTTAAATCAAAGACCCTATAATACTAAGACGGCTCACTCCCTATCTCTCCCATGATAATGTACATTTTGCAGTGCCACCTTGTGGTGGGTTTGATCAGCCCGGCTGCTGGTTGGTGTTTCAAATGTAAACACATACAATTATATTATACATGAGATAGGTAAGTATGAATACACATCCATATGAAATTGCTATGAACAAATACCCATCATCATCAGCATCATCATCAGCATTGGCATTATCACACATCTTTCACATTCATATATACATTTATACATATAATATAGCCTGTTTAACCAAGAGACCAGCCAGCGCACCAAGTGGTGGGTTTGATCATTTTGATTACACAGTACAGGCTGAGTGAGCCGTCTTAGTATTATAGGGTCTTTGCTTAAATAGAAGCTCGATAGACATGAGCCTGGGCCGACTCCCTTCTGACGGCTGTGAGAAGGTTTGAGGACTCTACTCACCTATCTACCCGAGGAGCCCCTGTGGACTCTCTTACACATAGAAACCCAACGAGTAATAATGCGGTAAGAGAGCCGATCCACTCAGTTATCATCACAAGGCATTAATTAAATCACCTTATGGGAGACCTTGAGGTGACCCCGTGGTGAGCTTCAGTTTACCTGTATCAGGGTCACGTGGGGGGCGTATGACTTGATGACGTCAGCGGTCGGGTTGTGGCCGCAGTCTTGTGATACAACAATGGGGAACCGCTCAGCGGACGGACGGTATCTGCAAACAAAGATTTTAATATATATATATGTACATATATATAAATCTGGCAACAAATACAGATAAACAGACGCGATTGGGTTGGACATTTATTTTAATTCTCACAGGCTGAGCATTAAACTGGTTCTACCTGTTAGATAACGAGTCAAATTTTCCCTGCAAATGATGAACAGTTAAACTAATATTATTGACGGGCGCGGGAGCGGACATCCCCGTAGAAAATGAACGGTCGGCCCCAATTGGGCAATAAACAATTTGCATTTACCCAGAAAATAAACACAATTTTATTATCCACTCATCTATATATGTATGATAAATTACACTGAATATATAATCAATTTAGTTAGTTATTTTCAATTAATTTCACAAAATGCTTACGCATCATTGCTCAGGGCATACACACGTGTACACAACTCTCCTGATTCTGTCCAGTCAGGATTGAATCTCATTTCAATTTAAGATAGCAGTTGCAGATTTCAATTTCAGATATTTGCTGCGCACAGTACTGGCATAAAAGAGGAAGCCAAAAACACAGTCAGGAAGGAACAGAGCAAAGAAGAAAAGGAGAAAGAAAATATCGCCCATCGGTTGGTATATTAACTAGAGTGTAGTTTCTTCAACTCGGTGAATATGTAGTAACATGGAAATCACCTCAACCTATCTACACCCATGCAGTACATACACATACACATGCGCAGTGCCCGCTGTGGTGTAGTATAAATAATTGCCAGGATAAAAGTAAAGGCTCTCAAACAAACAACCAAAGATGCTTTCCATTTAGGACGGACTGTGCACCAGTGATTTCGGATAAATACACCCTAATGGAAATATGAGATATGCGTCATGGCTGGCGACAGGAGACTGTTCGTTTTTTTAGACGGTTATTATGGTAATCGGAACACACAAGCCAGGAAATATTGGAAAACGCCAGGGGAAAAAAAGTTTCCATAGGCAAAAACACTCAGGCCCCACACACCTGCACACATACGCGCACACACGCGCGCGCGCGCGCACACACACACACGCAAAATATGCATACCTCCACACCCACTCCCGTGTGCACACAAATGGAAAAGTGTGGCACTGACAGTGACTAATCAAAGAGTGAACATGCTTAATCACTATGCATTAAATTCCATAAACCCATAGTACCCGCCCTGATAAATTATTACAGTAACCACAACAAGGTTTGCTCGTCTGATCTACAATCGAGACAGAGACAAAGACAGAGACGAACAGAGAGAGAAACAGACAGATACAGAGAAGGAGCTACAGAGAGAGGGACAGAGCCAGACAGAAATACTGAGACAGACATACAGATAGCGAGTGAGATAGACAGTAAGTGACAGAGAGAGACAAAGAGGGACAGATACAGACAGACTGAGACAGACAGATGGAGACAGATAGATAGAGACAACTATAAAGAGAGAGACAGTGAGAGAGAAACAGACAGACAAACACAGACGGACAGACAGTTAGACAGACAGAGACAGATACAACTACAGGCTAGGCAAACTGGTTACATTTCAAAGTAACAATGGCGTGTTTCAAAGGATGAGCCGTACGCCCAGCGCTCACTCCTGGTGCACCCTGGGTGATAACCGGATATGACTCCGCTACCGGAAGTAGTCTCCAGCCGATCCCTCTACTTATCCACCAGAGTGCTTCTGGTCCCGCTCACGCATGCGCACGGCCAATCAGGGATGTGAGGGTGCCTTCGGGTGGTGGCGCCCTCTCGTGGCGGACACCGGTGCGACATCGCAGTGTGTTGTTGTAGCAGACAGCAGCAACAACAAGTGCTTTAAGAAGACCGGGCCGGGCCGGGCACAGGGGCACACAGGGGCAAACCGGTGACGGGGCGCCGCGCAGCACGCGAGCCTCCGCGCCCCACGACAAGTGACATTATTGTCAGTCTCCGGTTGCCGTGGCATTACCATGACAACCGAGTATACTAATCACCGGGTTGGGTCAGTGGCGCGCAGCTAGAGGAGGAGCAGCAGAGAGGGAAGGGAGGGGGTGTGGTTGGGGGTGGGGGTGGGGGTTAGTGCGTTAGTGTGTTAGGGAGGGTGGTGAGAGGATATTGGGGAATGGAGGTTCTAATAGAATGACAAGAATAGATTGAAGTAGATGGTGAGGAGGGCTCTGGCAGGCATATATTTATTATATTTAAATGGATGAAATTCTTTGAATACATACAAACGCAGGGCGAGTTAACACAATTAGCAAAACCATATTAATTGAAGGGATGCCAATGCGTTGAACATTGGCCATGAATCAAATCTGGAGCGTCACAGGGAGGTAGGTAAAACACAGGTTGGGGGGATAGAAAACAGCCTTTACAAAATGGAGAAATACTGAGAGAATAAGCTATGTTTATAAAATAATGTGAGTAAGTTACATTGGGATGACAACATGAGTGAATTATCATGAGATGACGTGTGTTACAATGAAATGACACCGTGAGTTACAATGAGATGATAATGTGAGTGAGTTATACGGAGCCAACACATGAGTGACACTGAACTGACAACGTGAGTGAGTTACAATGAAATGACACTGCAAAATAAATCAGATGACATGGGTGAGTCACTCAGCTGACATCATGAGTGAGTTACACTCAGCTGACAACGCAGGTGAGTTATACTGAGCTGACACTGTGAGTGAGTTACATTGAGATGACACCGTAATACCCCAGTCACACGAGGCCTGCGGTCGCTTAAGATCGATTCGCAACGTCAAAATGTCCTCCTTACACCTTCCTTAAGTACTGGCGCTGTGAGGTCGCCAACCTCCTGGTGTCCATTTCGGAAATTTTGGATGCAAGGAGGATGCAGCTGCTGCACCTGCAACCTCCTTGCGCCCTGTTCCGGCGGCGCCATTCAAAACTGGTTGGCGACGACCTGGCACCGACCTGGCGCTGCCAGGTTACCGACCTCTTAGTTGGCGAGTTGCTGCCGATCTGGCACCGACCTGGCGGCGCAACACATGTAATGCTGCCGCCCTGGCGCTGATGCAGCGCCACCGTGGCGCCGACCGCGTATTTGCATCAATGTGTCGAGTGGGACGCTGGGAGGTTGGCGTCCTTTTGGCCGTAAGGAGGTTGGCGGCGAACGCTGGCTCTTGTGTGACTGGGGTATGAGTGAGATACAGTGAGGTGACACCGTGAGTGAGTTACACTGATCCAACACCGTGAGTGAGTTACATGAAGCTGACAACGCGGTGAGTTAAAGCGCTACATGCGAGGTGCCTCACTTGAGCAGCTGGTCGAGGTTCCTCCTGACAGTGAGCCGGTTGCAGGCGATGACCAGCACGGGGAGCATCACCTTGTTGGCATCCATCTCGTGCACGGCCCCGGCTCCGCCCTCCCCCGGCTCTTCGCCCGCCGCCCCCGCGCCGCCCGCGCCCCGCCCCGCCGCCGCATTATCTAGCGGGTCGCCTGCAAGAGAGAGAGAGAGAGAGTCCGGAGGTTAACCACCATTCCGCTGATAGAGATGGGTTCAATTCTATTTTGAGCACAACAAAAGTCAGAGAGAACAACTGAGATGCTAAAAAATAACTTTAGACTTAAAAATATTGTTGGTGAGAATTGGGAAATTGATCTTGATAACACAGGAGATGTTGAATAATGCAAAAACTAAATATCAGGTTTATGAAAAGTGTTAATTTAACCTATTCCGTCATAAGATTATGGTAATGGATCATCCAAACTTTTCAACATTACCATTGTAGTACAAAAACAGTGCTTTCAACAAGTTGTGAAATAGGAGTTGGAATTGTAAAAGGAGAAGTTGCAGACGCGGTGCCTTTGGCGCCGCGGCGCATGCAACACTATGGAGTATAGTCTGTATTGTGGAAAAAGTACAGGTCGCAGGTGAACATGTAGACGACACTGGCAGCGTTTGTTTGTTGTTGTTTTACGTCCTAGCAACATGTAAGGTCATATCAGGACGGGTGCTGGCGTCGTGCATCGGCTCATACGGGGTGCATCGGCTCATTTTGAAAGCACCGTAAGAGTACTACTTTCTCAGACTCCGCATATCCCACCAATAAAGGTAATAAACATCAACATTTTAATCACCGAACATGACAGTAGTTTATGTTATATAATTATTTTGTCAAAAAATAAAAGTCACACCTAACCTTACTTATATCCGTCCTCTGCGTTGTATGCTTTGTACAACTATGAACATGTTGAAAATTGTGGATAACCCCGTGATCCCTTTAAATTTGATTTTCATAAAGGGGGTGGAATGAAGATGATTATAATGCGTTGATTACATTCCAATTGGACAAATACTTTAATAAAAACAAAAATACACATAAAAAAAAGAAGAGATATGTTAATATGTTAGGAGGACAGTGAGAATCTAGGTTAACTGTCTTGATCTCACTTGAAGAATCAGCGAGGTGTAAATTAATATAGGTTACAGTTTGTTTGTTGTTGTTTTACGTCCTAGCAACATCTAAGGTCACATCAGGGCGGGTACCGACTTGTGACAGTGCGCACTCATGGCGACTTTATAGTGCTGCCCCACTGGAAGACCAGGCCGCCAGCACCATGACCTGATATCCCACTCAGTCACATTATCCTGACACTGAGCCAACTAGTCCTTGCCCTATCCTAATAATGCCGAGCACCAGGCTAGGAGGCAACAAGTATCAATTTTAAAGTCATTGGTTTGACTCGACCAGGGGTTTGAACCCACGACCCCACGATCTACCAACACGGGAGCGGACGTCTCCCGTGCTGGTAGATCGTGTGATATTTCACTAAAGATGCATAGTGCGATGTTTTTGAGTTTCTGTCATTCTATATTAGGTTAATAATTATCATTATAAATGGCTAACCTTTTAGATATTTGAAGTGAAAACATGCCAAATTAACTTTGGCATGTAAGTCAAAGTTTTTGACACCATAGACTTCAGCAATAAGTTTTTGTTTAAATTGACTCAGTATCCCTTTCTATGCAGCAACACATGTTTAATAAGCACGTCAGTATCTAAGTTGGATATGTAGGATCAAATCTAAGTAAGCGTTTTGGTTTTGAAAAATTGATGTTTTCATCAGACTATGCAGCTTTATTTAACACAGTACAAAAACATATTGATATGTCAATTTAAATCAACCAGATTAAAGTTACATTTTCATTAAAGGTAATTGTTCTTCTATGAAAAATAAATAGAGAGAACAAAGTTTGGTATTTGTTCGCTTAGTTCCAATCGAATAAATTATTTAATTGCTGATTGTATGAGCTTTGAAACAAGAAGGATGTTTGTGAAATGCTCCACATTCGTAGAACACGAAATTAAAACGCCACAATACCGTATTGCCGAGAAAGTTGAATAATTTCACTCGGTCTCTTTCGTTAGTTTTTACATGAGTTTCATTAAATTTGATAATTTTCTTTTCAATAGGGGAGCTGCATAATCCAATGAAAGAAACACATTTACAAACGCAACAAATACTTACCTAGATTTGATGCCACACATTCAACTTAGACATCGATGCAGTCAATAAGCATTTATTCAAGTTTGGTATTCATGGGCTATGTTGCTTGAATAACGACTTTAAAAAAAGAGCCAATAGGAAGCCTATATTCAGAATCTCGGCGTCCACACCAAAATTAATTTAGCATGCGCACGGCCAATCAAATGTCCCCAACGTTAACCTACTAAAAACATGTCACTTCAAACTACAGTGAAGTAGATTATAACTATCAACCTAATATATTTATCTACAGTCAACTTGACTTCATATGTCCATCACATGCAGCAACACATACTTAATAAGTGCAGCAGTATCTAAATTGGATATCTAGGATCAAATCTATAGATAAGCGGTTCAGTTTTGAAAATTGCAATATTTCATCGGAATATGCAACTTTAACATGAAGATTACATAGAGTGAGCCAAATGTCTCTGTGGTGAATAATGTAGAAGGCTTTCAAACATTTGGGTCTCACCATCTGTGGTGGCAATATCCACAGCGTCTACGCCATCCTTGTTTGTCATTCTTACCACAGATTCTACTATGGATATATCAGGGTTTCTGCACCTATCAGCCGATCACATTTAAGACTTTTTAATACCAATTTTCATACAATTTAAGACCTATTTGCGCAGCAAATGTAAAGCGCAGGATTTCCACATGCAAACCAATCAGTATACCGTAGACTATAGCATCAAGTTCGAGACATTTCAGCTAAAGCATTTGTGCTTTGTGAAGATAGCTGGTAAAACATATTGAAAAAATATTAAAGGGGCCTAATCCAAATTAAGACCTTTTTAAGACCTTTCACAGAAAAATTACCATATTTAAGACTTTTCAAGGCCTTGAAAATTGACTAATACATTTAAGACTTTTTAAGGATCCATGGAAACCCTGATATGTATAAAAGAATCTTTGTTCTTACCTTCTGTGCAGCCTAACACACCGGCATGACGACTTAAGACAAGTGGTTCTCAGCCTAGTGACAACAACACCTGACAGGTGGAACCACAAAGTAAACTATATAAACATAACATCAATACGAATTAAAGCACCATACTTATCTGATAACACAAACATCACGAAAACTCGGCAAAGGCTTAGACAGTCTCCCAAGCTCTAATAGTAATAGAAAGCCCTGAAACTATAATGAGTAACATTCAAGCCTTAATAGACATGCCCACAATGCACTTTCTACCCACGTTGGGGGCTAACATACACACAAACAGATTTACAGCTTAACACATCAAAAGTGTAGCTGGTATTAATCACTTGATTACTGCTGATAAATAGTCGGGAAGTTTCCATCCAATATGGTGCCAGACTGTTTGGTACCCGCTTTCTCTCTGGCTTCGGGTAAAATAATGTAGGAATCTGTGCTGACCTTGCAGACATGGAGCCACATAGACAAGGAGCAGGGATGCCAGTAAGGGTTGATGAAATTAATGGAAAACACAAAAAGCTAGGTGGTGCCACTGTACTTCGGCCGCTGCTGACCGGGTAGGCTCAGTATTGATGGTAGTGTTCTCATAATGCGACAGAAGGCGCCACCGGTGGTGTCAGTGCTTAGCCTTATGAGAAAGTCGTCGTCGAATATTGACCAATCACAGCACACCAAATTCTTCATATTTTGCGTGTTCCATTGAAGATTTTCCCGAAGAAAAAAAATCCAAAAACAAATCGGTAGTAATGGATATGCATGGAAATTGGAAAGTTCTAAAAATCTAAGTAATCCCAAATTGTCTAAAACATTAATTAAAAGGATTTTAATGAAAAAAGGAGAAATTTGGAAATTATTGGAATTCCATTAATTAGTGGAAGACTGGAATCCCTGAAGGAGGCATGGGTCTGGTGATTGCATCAAGGAGCCCAGGTAGTGTAATGATTAGCACGCTAGCCCCAGAATGACAAGAAGTGTGGATTTGAATCCTGCTCTCGACGCAATATTTCCTATTTCCATCACCCTCATGACAACAATATAATATAAGTAAGTAAATAAATAAATAAATACAAAGGGAGAAGGTGGGGGCAATATAGCTTATTGCTGCATTGTATCGTTAGTTCTGCTAGTATCAGTTGACGTTAATGTAAGTAGTCCTCACAGTGAACTCTTCAAAAGTAATACTGCCACAGGGATTAGCTGGAGAAATGATATAAAAGAAGGACAAATAACAAAGCAACTGCGCAGCTCAAAATGACACACCTGCGTTCATGAAGAGCGTCTCAGGTGGCATATTCTCAGCCCAGCGAGAACCAGATATTAAGCCATATAAAGATAATCTCAACACCATATTCATTTAATAAAACAAACAGAAGGAAATCTCGACAATGGCTTAGACAGTCTCCCAAGTTGTAATAGAAAGCCCTGAAGCTATAATAGTTAACATTCAATCCTTAATAGAAAATATTTTAACCATAAAACATTACATTAAAATCATATTTATAACAATATTTATGATGATGATAGATGATGATAAGAACAATGTACATTTAACAGAGCATCCTCACTATTGTCATGGGGGGTGATGAAAATGGGAAATATTGCGCCTAGAGCAAGGACTCGAATCCACATCTCTTTGCATTCCGAGCCAGTGTGCTAACCATTACACCACCTAGACTCCCTGATATCACCACACTACCCACACCTACCTGTCTATGTGGTTACTTGCCTGTGAGGTCAGTGCAGACTACTACAGTCATCCCCCTGGAATTGTAAGTCTTTTAATGCTTACAATTACATACATACAGGCAATGCACTAACACATACATACACAGGGGAGGTTAAACAACCATACAGCGCATAGCTTGTACAGGATCCTGATCACGGCAACCAGTTTTGTGGGGGTGATGAAAATGGGAAATATTGTGCCTAGAGCGGGGCTCTAACCCACATCTTTTTGCATTCTGGGCCAGTGTGCTAACCATTACACCACCTAGGCTCCCTGATATCCCCAAACTACCCACGCCTACCTGTCTGTGGTTACTTGTCTGAGAGGTCAGTGCAGACTACTACACTATCATTACCAGGAACCACTCTAATGCGCTGTACAATACATCCATAATATGTAATTTCATTCCAGGTCAGTTCAGTTCTGGCCAAAGGTCAAGCCACCCATAAAGCTTTCTCTGCACGTTGCCAGGAGACCTATCATGTGCTCCGACAGCACGATTCCCCCTTGCACTGTAATACGATAGCGTCAGCATTTGGCGTCATTTTACTGTCCTTTATGGCGGCGATACACATATAGAAAGAATAGCTCTTTATGAAAGCTAACCACTTGCAGCGAACCATATTGAAAGTATTCTAATATTACCATCGTTATATGGTCGGTTTCTAAGAGGTATCTTACACCATGTACAGTGTATAGTTTAATGTTATGTATTGTCGTTAAAATAACATATGTTATGGTGTATAGCTGTAATATATTACGGTGTAATTTATAGCTATCTATCTGTCTATCTATTTATATATTTATATATTTAACTGAATCGTTAGCTATCTGCCCATCTATTTATCTATCCATTTATATCTATCTGTCTATTCTAACCCTCACCGGTTTAGGGTACCCTTTTCTTGGAAATAAAATGTCTATATCCTTCAAACATTATTAACTAAGTTGTGAATATAGCACATTAATAATACTCCACGCGTGAATATAGCACATTAATAATACTCCACGCGTGAATATAGCACATTAATAATATTCCACGCGTGAATATAGCACATTAATAATACTCCACGCGTGAATATAGCACATTAATAATACTCCACGCGTGAACCCACCTCGAAACATAAAGATCCCAAACTCACAAGTGACACACCAATGATTAGTTTGGTTGGTTGTTGGAGTTTTACATCCTGACAACATTTAAAGTTATTTCTGAACGGGTAACGATTTGTGATAGTGTGCACTCATGGCGACTGTATAGTGCTGCTCCACTGGGAGACCAGGCTGCCAGCACCATGACCTGATATCACATTATCCGCACACCGAGTCAACCAGTCCTTGCCCTATGTTAATAAAGCCGAGCCCCTGGCTAGGAAGCGACAAGTACCAATTTTCAATTCATTGGTTTGGCTCGACCAGGGTTTGAACCCGTGGGTTCGAATCCAACGATCTACCAAAACGGGAGACTGACGGTCAACTCATTCGGCCATCCAGTGTGGTCTATTTCATAAGACAAAGACTGGTTAACTCAGTGTCCGGATAAAGTGATGGCATGGAATATCGTGCCTTGGTGTGCCAGTAGCATGGTACTGCAGTGGATAAGCACTATAAATTCGCCAAGTGTGTGGCCCTATCATGAACAAGTCGGTACCCATCCGGGTATGATCTCAACTGTTCCTAGGACGTAAAACCTCAATCACACACTCACGCACTCGCTCACTGATTTATGACCCCGACATGTAAACGCGCCTCCAATCGATCTCAGCGCATTTAAAACGAGACCCTAACGGTTTGACAAGAAGGGAACCTCAATTAAATAGACTATTAACGAGACGCGCGTCACGGTGCAACCCAATCCGCTGCACAGATCAACGTCATCTACCCAGGCAAGTTTTGACACTCATTAACGCGAGCCATAAATAACAGCGCGCCCCCACCTGCCCCCGACTATACCAAGGTCAATCATCTAGTCACGTACTGGTCGCTGTCACACTCTGTGGGGAGACCACCTCCTTATGAACAAATGACTATATAAGCAGCATCGTAGCACTGGTCTTCCGGCTATAAGATGCGTTGCCTAATAATATTCAAATGATTTATCCTGCAAATATGATCTAGTGGCAGCATCATGGCACTGGTACTCCGGCTATAAGATGCATTGCCTAATAATATTCAAATGATTTATCCTGCAAATATAATCTAGTGGCAGCATCATAGCACTGGTCTTCCGGCTATAAGATACGTTGCCTAATAATATTCAAATGATTTATCCTGGAAATATAATCTAATGGCAGCATCAGAGCACTGGTCTTCCAGCTATAAGATACATTGCCTAATAATATTCAAATGATTTATCCTGCAAATATAATCTAGTGGCAGCATCATAGCACTGGTTCTCCGGCTATAAGATGCGTTGCCTAATAATATTCAAATGATTTATCCTGCAAATATAATCTAATGGCAGCATCGTAGCACTGGTCTTCCGGCTATAAGATACATTGCCTAATAATATTCAAATGATTTATCCTGCAAATATAATCTAATGGCAGCATCAGAGCACTGGTCTTCCAGCTATAAGATACATTGCCTAATAATATTCAAATGATTTATCCTGCAAATATAATCTAATGGCAGCATCAGAGCACTGGTCTTCTGGCTACAAGATACATTGCCTAATAATATTCAAATGATTTATCCTGCAAATATAATCGAGTGGCAGCATCAGAGTACTGGTTTTCCAGCTATAAGACATGTTGCTTGAGGCATGTATGTATCAATTAATAATCAGCCGATACGTGTGGATAATGGATAGCGAAAGGAATTGATGCTTACAGCTACATTGGCATGCCATTTAGCATTTCTACACAGGGTACCTGATCCTGTAAGAGTCACTCATCTTCAGTGGGCAATATTAATAGGAAAAGATCTAGTTCCTTGATCACCAGACGCAGTGGTCAAATCGGTAAGAGCGCATGATTCCCATGTAGAAGGACGGGAGTTCGAATCTCGGCCGAGTCAAACAAAAGACTTACAAAATTGATACATATCGCTACCTAGCTTGGTGCTGGGCACTACTAGAATATGACAAGGACTAGCTAGCTCAGTACCAGGATAATGTGACAGAGTGGGAAATCGGGTCATGGTGCCGGTGGTCTGGTTTTGGCATTGACCCGGCCTGGGATTGATCCCACGACCTTCCGACACGGCCAGGCAAGCGCTCTACCCAGTCAATCACCCTATACGTCTGGGAAGGTGCCATAGCAACAGAGAATAACAATACTAGTTTGTAAAACATACAGAATAACCTAGGCAACGCTCGCCACCCCACAACTACTGTCGGAGATAAACAATCGCAGCGGCCCTCATTCTATTCACGTCACACACAGACTATAACCCTGTTGTGCGCAGGAGTCAGTAATACTGCTCATATGCTCACAGGAGTGTCCATCATAATATTTATAATTCAAAGCAGTATCGCCACACAATCATTCCCCACTACATTATGTGCCCCACACTCCCTGCTCCCGCCTAATACAAAGATAAATATGGCAATGCATCAGACCAACTGTTATTCACAATGTCAACAATAACGACAACAAAAAGACATAGTAATTTGATATTTTCATCGGACTGTGCAGCTTTGAGGGCATTAGTATCTATTGAATTGGAAATCCTGAAACAACAACTAAAACCTTGCATGTAAATGTAAAATGATTTTATATACCTCATACTCATTACTTATTGCATTGTGTACACTTTAATTTCAGATTTAACATAACACTTCAATTTATTATATAAACCATGTAAGAATTAGTATAAACACCTATATACCTGTAACACTTACAGTCGGAAGACCAGTGCTACGAAACTGACAAAAGATATATATGAAAATAATTCATTTACCAACAAAAACACAAAAACCAACAAAACCACCATGGGCATGTCAGTCCAATATTCCTACAGGAAAAACAGGAAGAACCCAACGGGGAAATTTCCACAGAGCATAGTATCCTGAGGCAAAATAGCTACGCTGCATGCATACAGTACTTTTTGTTGTTGCATTCGCTGATTAAGCAGGAGAAATTTCAATCGCGGACAATTGGTCTTCCTCATCCAACTGCTCCTTGCCCTATCCTAGTAAACCCATGTGGCAGGCTAGGGAGTGATAATTATATATTTTAACAATAATTTGACTCAGTTCACAGATTAAAATCACTTGGGAAGTGTTACTCAACTCATTCAGCCATCTCATCTGGTCTGCTTTATACTGCAAACCAATTAAAAGCAAAACACAAAGGGTTCCACAATGCCACCTTACACCTCACATTTCACTTGTATTATCAACATATTACATCAATATAGGTCACCTAAATGTGGCTATTTACACCGGAAGTGAGCGAGACAACGCTCAGGATTTTGACTAGCAATACATGCGTGTCAGGATATAATCTTCATAATGACCATGAACAGTTGCGTGAGCCATATCCCATAATGCACCCCGCGAAGATCCCACGAGGGCGGGCACCCAACGCACAATTTGGAAGTAAGTTTGCGCATTGATAAAATGGCATCTGCACATTCCCGTCAAACGGAGGAAGGAATTGACGTCGATTTTAAAATGGCGCTTTAAGCCTCAGGCATTGCCTGCTCCGGTCACGCGACACTGCTGTCACGTGACGGCCTGAAGGACGACTCTCCCGCCTCACAGTGGCTTCCAGTCGGTGAACGACAGCCCGGCATGAGCGATAATACCGGCAGTGGAGGGTTTTACTCTGGCCCAAAATGCTGGGCAGGTGTTAAGAGAGGGTGGGATGGGTCTAAAGGAGTGGTAGCGAAAAGTCTAAATGAGCGGTAGCGAAAAGTCTAAATGAGCGGTAGCAGAAAGTCTAATTGAGCAATAGCAGAAAGCTTAAATGAGGTGTTGTAGAAAGTGTAAATGAGTGGTAGTGGAATGTTTAAAGGAATGGTACAAAAAGTCTAAATGAACAGTGGCAAAAAATGAGCGGTAGTGAAAAGTCTAATTGACTGGTAGCAGAAAGACTAAATGAGTGATAGCAGAAAGTTTAAATGAGTGATAGCGGGAAGTCTAGAGCAGTGGCGAAAAATCTACTAAATGAGTGGAAAGTCTAGATGAGCAGTACTGAAAAATGTACTGAATGAGTGATAGTGGAACGTATAAATGAGTGGTAGCGGAATGTCTAAATGAGTGGTAGCATAACATCTAAACAAGCGGCAACGGAAAGTCTAAATGAGTGTTAGCAGAAAATGGGTGTCATGTCCATAAACAACACATGAAATGCACACCCCACATAGACAGCTCGCTCTTTCATTGATTGGACTGTGAGCGTGAAACAATGCCTGCATCTCGACATACGCAAACAGTTGAAAACACAGTGAAGCGCTAACTTCTAATCACATACACCACAAGCAGTGGTTGCGCGCTGAACACTGCCTCATCGTGCATGCCGAGGATAACCATCGATTTGGCCATGGACTGAGATAAGATCTGCAAAGAAGCCTCCCGATATTTCCAGCTGACCCCTCAGGGCCTTGCTGACTACGACAGGGCCTTGCTGACTACGGCTGAGACTGCCGGCCGGTTCCGGTTCCTGTTTCTGCCTGTGGACAGAGACGCGCGGCGAGGGTTAGGCCCGCTCCTCCCCGGGGATCCACTCGCGCAGTCACCGGAAGTAAGGGCCACATGCTTCTCTTCCGAGAAGTGCGCATGTGCCTCAGAGCACCCCCGCACCCCCAATCCCGGTGCCTCTCGGACACGGACACACACATGTATATATATATATATATATATATATATATATAGATAGCTTCCAATTCCAAAACCGGACGCTGAGCCCGATTCTGAAGGAAGGTTGGGGGTTCGAATCGCCGCCGAGTAAAGCAATGCCGTACAAAATTGATACTTGTCTCTACATAGCCTGGCGCACAGCAATACTAGGATAAGGTAAGCACCGATTAGCTCAGTATCAGGATAATGTGACTAAGTAGGATATCAGGTCATAGTGCTCGCGGCCTGGTCCCCCACTTAGGGAGAACTATAAAGTTGCCATGAGTGCGCACTATCACAAATCGGTACCCCTTCTGATATGACCATAGATCTTGCTAGGAAGTAAAACCCCAACAAACAAACAAATCCAATCTCAAAACCCCATCCTGGAATTCGCCCACAGATAAATGAATGTCTTATTTTTGGTTTATTCTCTAAATGAAATATATACATATGTATATTAGCATATCTTTTGTTGGGCAGATTTTAATGTGGTCCATTCCACAGATTCCCAGAATGCGTAAAGTACCAACACAGCACGGGGAAAATTCGATCAGAAACAAAGGGGTTGGTGCACCTAGCGGGCTAGCAAGGAACTAGATCTAGTTCCACACGACCAACTGTCTGAAATCCCTCCACCATCCCTCCCACCCCGACCATCCCCCCACTGGATTCACCCTACCCGAACTCGGCATTTCGGTCCGGCTGCCGCCTAGGCCCTTAATTTTCTGCCCGCTGCTCAACATATTGAATTCCTATCCCGCTTGCAGACGAGCCGTGAGAGGCTGGGGAAATCTGCTCCAACTAATTTGGTCGAACACGGTTTGAGAGCCTGTCCCCTAAACGCCTCACGCATGTTTCCCACCTCGGGACTCGGCGAACGGGTGTGCTTGGGCATGTCATAAAAGAAAGGAATTTGATTTCTTTTAATTAAAAAAAAAAGGGGAGATTAAATGAATGACATAACCTGCATCTCCCTGATCGCGCCACATAATCTGCACCACAGTGGCGCCACCTTGTCGATGGATGCATCACAAGGTCCTTACAGGTTCCATCTTTACCGGGACGATATAAAAGCAATTTCCCAAACTTTGGAATTAATTGAATCTTCACTATTCTCACCCCCTGTCCCTATGGGAAGGCATAACAGATGCACATAACAATCAATTCACATACGGCTCACCAGGGCGTGCAAACATCATTAAATATCTGAGGATGTTGATTTTGTCTTAGGCAAGTGTACTCCTAATGCCAGGTACACATCTACCGTTCATCCGCACCCACCTACCGTTTACGATCTAAAACTGCCCAAAAGTCGGTAGGTGTGCGATACCCTAGCACATCTACCGATTGCGATTCGTGACTTAAAACTCAGTTTCAGGGCTAAAACTGCTTGCTTGCGATTATGATTCGCGATTCGAAAAATGAATCGGCCCGTTTTCAGTCGTAAGGTTGTCGCAAGTTTTAGTGCGTGAATCCTGTAGGGTAGGTGTGTACTTGGCATAAAGCTCTAGCAACAAAACACAATAGTAGTGGTCCTTTAGTAACGGTTCCACAACGATCTTTTAAAATAGTCGATCCATCTATTCAACATAATAGAAAAGCAAACAGGTGTAAACTATCTGTTGGTTGTTAGTTGGTTGTTGGAGTTTTACGTCCTGGAAACATTTAATGTCATATCAAGACGGGTACCGACTTATGACAGTGTGCACTCATGGCGACTTTATAGTGCTGCCCCACTGAGAGACCAGTCCACCAGCACAATGACCTGATATCCCACTCAGTCACATTATCCTGACACTGAGCCAACCAGTCCTTGTCCTATCCTAATAATGCCCAGCGGCTGGCTAGGAAGCAACAAGTATACATGTTTAAGTCATTGGTTTGACTCGACCAGGGTTCAAACACGTGGGTTCGAATTCCACAATCTACCAAAATGGGAGACGGACGCTCAACTCTTTCGGCCATCCCGTCTGGTATAAACTCTCTGTACATTTGCTGCGTTATGGTTGCCATCTACATAGCAATGGGTTCCGTTGTAAGGAACCCATCCAAGTGGCAGGATGAACCTGCTACGGCATAATCCCATGTTGCACAGACAGCAAGGTTACACCGGTTGGTTTATACAATGTTGGCATGTCAAGTACACCAGTGAGGTTTAAGTGTCTAAAACACCAGGTAGGTTGGCATGTCTACTACACCAGCAAAGTTGCCATGTCCAGAATAGTAGCATGGTTGGCAGGGCAAGAATTCCAGCGAAATCAGCATGTCTAGTACACCAGCAAGTTGGGGATGTCGAGAATACCAGCATGGTTCGAGTGTAACACCAGAAATGCTGGCATGTCTGGAATAACAGCAAGGCTGACATATTTAGAAGACCAGCGTGGTTGGCAGGCACTATATTGGCATTACCAGATTGGCTTAACACCTACTAACTTCTTCTAAAAACAAAAAGAAATTGAAAAACGAAATGCGATAACGTGTAATGATCAGTTGCAAGGTAATTCAATTTGCTATCAGGATAAATAAGACACTGCCTAAGAAGATAATAAAGAAGTGTATCAAAAGCTAAGAATCCGATGTCAAATCCATGAGCAGACACCAGAACACGAAATCATTACTGGCTGACCTTAGATGTTTATAGAAAACAAAATGCCAAAAACGGTGGAAGCTAGGATTAAGGCTGGCTCACCTCTAATTGAATGAAATCCACCAAGGCAGTGGCGCCTCAAATGCCAGAAAGAATACTGTTTTCGCCTTCATGAGACATTCCAGTTTCCCAACTAATTGGGCAAAATCACAAACTAAAAGTGAAAAAAATCAAATCAAATCAAACCACACAAAAGATGCAATCACCAAAACGATCAGGGGAAGACTAAATGTCGCAGACGGTGAGACCTGGCAACATTGTTTCATTTTTACGCACAGATAAATATTTTGAATAATTTTTGTATGAAAGTAGATTGGGGATTAGATCCATGGATCAGCGCACCTGCCTGTCCTTAAGCCGCCCTTGGAAAGCCGCTTATACACGTAATGGATGCAGCACAATGACTGAGACACTAATGTCGGCCATGGTCGTCCGGGGACTGGGGATTAAAGGCAGGGCCCATCATCCAAGTTCAGACGAGACAAGTCTCCTTCAGAAACTTTACCAAGCTTAACCCAATGAGGAAACTGTCCTTGGCATAATTGAAAAGTACAACTCTTATCTATATCTAGCAATTCAGTATACTACTTATAATAATGCTAAGCACGTGCTGATGATGATTGCATGGTTGTTGGAGTTTTATGTCCTAGCAACATCTAAGGTCATATCAAGACAGGCGCCAATTTGTGACAATGCGTACTCATGGCAACTTAATAGTGCTGCTGCACTGGGACACCATGCCATTGGCACCATTACGTGATATTTCACTCATTACGTGATATTTCACTTCATTACATTATGCTGACACTGAGCTAACCAGTCCTTGCCCTATCCTAATAATGCCGAGTGCTAGGCTAGGGAGTGACACAAATATATTTCATAAGTCATGGCTTTGACTCGACTGGGAATCAAACTCTACCTATTTGGCCACTGCTTCCAGTCTTGCTACTACCCATGGTAACCACTTGCAACTCAATGTACTACTCATCATCATCATCATGCTGTCGGTTGCAATGCGACAAAGACTGCTTTCATTACTTGACTGTCGCCATTTCTCTTCCTGTAACCAGATGACAGTTGAGAGTAGAGGATCTGCTTTGGTAGCCTGTCTGATGACATCCTCATGCCTCATGAGGTGCCCAGTCCACCGGAGATTCTTTTGGATCAGAAGATCTTCCATAGAGGGCAGCCCTGTCCGTTCGAGTATTTCCTTATTTGTCACTTTGTCCTTCCAGGTTAGCCTCATGATTGAACTCAGATGTCGCATCATGAAGGCATGCAGCTTTTTCACCTGACGTCTGTACACTGTCCAGGCCTCGGCTCCGTATAGTAGGGTGGATAGCACGATTGCATGATAGATCTTGCCTTTGACCCGCATGGACACATGGTGGTTGTTTCAGAGTCTCTGGCATAGTTGGTCGAAAGATGCGCTAGCCTTGGCCATCCTCCTCTGTATTTCAGCATCAATGCATCCATCACTTGATATAGTGTTTCCGAGGCAGGTGAATTCCGGAATAGAGTTCAGCTTGTTTCCGTCAACCATGATATTCTCCTCTCGGGTTCTTGTAGAGTTGGGTTGGTACAGCACCTCCATCTTCTTGATGTTAATCTTCAGGCCAAACTTCTTTGATGCATCGGAGAAAGCGTCCACTATTTTCTGGATCTCTTCAGCAGAGTGGGCAACCAGTGCACTGTCATCTGCGAATAGCAGCTCTCTCACCAGTATCCTAGTAGTCTTGGTCTTCGCTCTGAAGTGTCGACATTGAATAGGTCAGCGCTCTGTCTGGACTGTATATAGATGCCATCCCCCATGCCTCGGAAAGCCTTGTCGAGCATTGCTGATAGGAAGATGGAGAAGAGCTTGGGGGCCAGTACACAACCTTGCTTGACCCCATTGGTAACTGCGAACGATTCCGAGACTTCCCCTCCAACACTAACATTCGCCATCATTCCTGTATGTAGAGCTTCGATCATAGTTTTGAACTTCTCTGGGCATCCATACTTCCTCAGTATCTGCCATAGCCCAGTCCACCCAACCGTATCAAATGCCTTAGTGAAATCGACAAATACCATGTACCGGTCCTGCTCAATGCACTTTTCTTGTAGCTGTCAGAGACAAAATATCATATCCACAGTGCTCCGGTTACCTCTGAAGCCACACTGTGACTCCGTAACTACATCAGGTGTTATGTGAATAGATAGTCTGTTGAGGAGGATCCTGGCAAAGATCTTGCCTGTTATGGAAAGAAGAGAGATTCCTCCATAGTTCCCACAGTCTGTTCAATCACCTTTCTTGTAGATGGTTACAATGCTGGCATCCTTCCATGCTTGGGGTACAGAACCCTCCTCCCAGGCATTGGTGATTAGTTGGTGCAATCTGTTGAACAGATTGTCTCCTCCGTGCTTCCATACTTCAGCAGGAATTCCATCACCCCTAGGTGCTTTGCCATCTTTCAGGATGGCGATTGCTCTAGCCATGTCATCCATGGTTGGAATCTCATCGAGGCATGTTTTGGTAATGCGCTGCTGGATTTTGTCCAGAGCTTTGTGATCTATGTCACCAGGGACGTTGAGTATCTTCTGGAAGTGTTCACTCCATCTTGCCACAACTCTCTTGCTGTCAGAAAAGGGCTCCATTCCATCTGTTGATTTCAGGTGAACAGGTCCCTTCTTCATAGGTCCCCACACTTCCTTCAGTCCATTGTAGAAGCCCTTCATGTTGT
The DNA here is from genome assembly GCA_030323885.1 of Branchipolynoe longqiensis. Taxonomy (NCBI): domain Eukaryota; kingdom Metazoa; phylum Annelida; class Polychaeta; order Phyllodocida; family Polynoidae; genus Branchipolynoe; species Branchipolynoe longqiensis. The sequence goes on along the minus strand of CM059187.1, from coordinate 31,528,743 downwards.
TTCTGTCTGCAGCTCCTCTGCCTTCATTTCCCACCAGTCTGACTTCAGTGCACGGGTGCATTTTTGTAGCAATCTGCAGGCATCTTTGTATGCTTCAGTGGTGGATCTAGTGCTCCTGGTCTGTAACACACTCTGGTGGGCTTGGTCTCTTCTGCTCATAAGATTCTGTAGCTCCTGATTGTTGGGGTCGAACCAGTCCTGGTGTTTTCTGTCTGGCTTGCCAAGATATGTTTAGCTGTGTTGTATACAACCTGCTGCCAAAGCTGCCCATTGCTCGTCTGGTGGTGAGCTTTCCTTCTCCTCCCATTGGGCCATTTCATGAAAGCTGCCTGCAAAAGTGTTGAAGTACTGCTGGCTTTTGCAAGTTACCAGTGGCCCTCTCTCGGGGAGCAAATAGAGGTTTCACACCGGCAAGAACATGTCCAGACAGGCGCAGTGGCTGGTCGGGAGATGTTGGGAGTTCCATACATCAACTGCCCTTAATGCTGCCACACTGACATGGTTTTCTATTAAGGGGTTGCTCCCTTAGCCTTCGGTTCTGTCAAGAACCTGTACCACAAGGCAGTGGTTTACAACTCTGCAGGGCAGGGGCATCAAACTCCCTGAGGTATTGCAATACTACTACTAACAAGCAAATGGATAGAGAAGTCTGTCAACTCAATGTCTACTACTAACAAGCAAACGGATAGAGAAGGCTGTCAGCTCAATGTACTACTACTACTAACAAGCAAATGGATAGAGAAGGCGGTCAACTCAATGTACTACTACAAACAAGAAAACGGATAGAGAAGGCTGTCAACTCAATATACTACTACTAACAAGCAAACGGATAGAGAAGGCTGTCAACTCAATGTACTACTACTAACAAGCAAATGGATAGAGAGGGCTGTCAACTCAATGTACTAACAAGCAAACGGACAGAGAAGGCTGTTAACACAATGTACTACTACTAACAAGCAAACGGATAGAGAAGGCTGTCAACTCAATGTACTACTACTAACAAGCAAACGGATAGAGAAGGCTGTCAACTCAATGTACTACTACTAACAAGCAAACGGATAGAGAAGGCTGTCAACTCAATGTACTACTCAATCAATCAATCAATCAATAGTTCCATCCTCTAGTCGAGGGTTGGATGCAATGGTTCTCCACTTGTCCCGATGTTGTGCTGTTCTGATAGACTGTGAATAATTCAAGCCTGTCCACTGTGAAATATTTGTAAACCATGATGTTCTTGGTCTCCCTCTCCCTCTGCTGCCATTCACCTTCCCTTCCAACAATGTACGGTATATTGAACTCTGACGAATGATGTGGCCAAAATAAATAAGTTTCTTTGTCTGTATAGTGGCAAACAAGCTTTTCTTATTTTTAATTTTTCTGAGAACTTCTTTGTTGGTGATCTTCTTTGTCCATGATATTTTCATCATCCTTCGATAAGTCCACATCTCAAATGCTGCTAAACGTTTGTACATTTTCTTAGAGATTGTCCATGTCTCTGCCCCATACATTAGAGTAGACCACACATAACACTGAAGAATACGCTTCCTTGTTTGTATTAATATCTTACTTGATGTTAACACTCTATACATTTTGGAGAATGTTGTTCGGGCTATTGTTATCCTTCTTTTAATTTCTTCCTCACATCTCCCATCATTTGTAATCTTTTGTCCGAGATATATGAATTCGGATACTTGTTCTATGTTTGTGCCATCTATGGTTATATTGACATTTGGTTTATCTGTCTTTTTACTTATAACCATTGTTTTGGTCTTCCTGGCATTCATCTTCATGTTGAATAGTATTCCAGCTTTATTGATTCTATTCACTATATCTTGTAGGTTTTTCTCACTGTCTGCTAGTATTACACTGTCATCGGCATATCTAAGATTGTTGATGTTCATGCCACCTATTGTCACTCCCTTGCAATCTTCAATGTGTCTGAAAATCATCTCTGTGTACAGGTTAAATAGACATGGTGACAATACACACCCCTGTCAAACTCCTCGTTTAATCATAACTTCATCCGATAGGCCCTGCTCCATTTTTATAAATGCACGTTGTGTCCAGTATAAGTTCACAATTAGTTTAATGTCTTTGCCATTGACACCAATATCTTGTAAACATTTGATTAACAGTTCATGATTGACTCGGTCGAAGGCCTTCTCATAGTCAATAAAGCAGGCATAAACATCCTGGTTCACTTCACAATAACGTTCACAAATCATTCTCATATTGAAAATCTACTACTAACAAGAAAACAGATAGAGAAAGCTGTCAACTCAATGTACTACTACTCACAAGCAAATGGATAGAGAAGGCTGTCAACTCAATGTACTACTACTAACAAGCAAACGGATAGAGAAGGCTGTCAACTCAATGTACTACTACTAACAAGCAAACGGATAGAGAAAGCTGTCAACTCAATGTACTACTACTAACAAGCAAACGGATAGAGAAGGCTGTCAACTCAATGAACAGGTTCCAAGTAATAATCAAACTATAGACAATTCTGTCTTCTCCATCTACTGGTAGTACTTAAAGTTGCTTGGTCCGATGAAACCTATATTTTTTCCAAACACAAACACTTATCTCAATTTGGTTCTATATATCCAACTTAGATACAAGTGCATTAGCTAAGGATTGGGGACAGCATATACAGAATAATCAGTGAATTTATTACCTCCTCCCCTTGGACACCTACTTTGAGACATCCATTATGCAGCAACACTCATTAAGGAAGTAGTCATCAATCTCGTGGCCTCATTAGCCAAGCCTTCATTCCAATCACCATATGTAACCTAGTCAGGTTCCAGGATGTCCCACTGGAAGTTTGATGGCACCATAGCCTGAACTATTTAAAGTTGCAAGGTCTGATGAAGCATCATTTTTTTTAATGCCAAACCACATACTTAAATTTGATCCTATGCTTCCAACTCAGATGGAACAATGTTAGACTGAAAATCTGAAGGTACCCTGGGGTTTTTTGTTTGGCGGGTGGGGAGGGATTTTTGTACATCAGTTGTTTAAGGATGGGAATTTTCAATTGCAGACAATTAGTCTTTCTCATTCCACTGCTCCTTGCCCTATCGTAATAATGCCAAACCCCAGGTTAGGTAGCAACAATAATCAATTTTTAAGTCATTGGTTTAACACAACCAAGATTGAAACCTAGGGGTTCAAATCCCATGACTTACCAAAAAGGGAAGTGGGTGTTCAACGCATTTGGCCACCCTTTGTAATTTCTAATTAGTTTAAATCCTGTTCTGCCAGCTATTTTTTAATCTACTTTTTTTTTTACCGCTGTGTACCCAATTTGATTAATCCTATCTATGGAATTAACAATGGACTGGTTATTAATGATGTAAATTAAATAAATACAATTAAATATGTATTATATTAAAAAAAATAATATATATATTACTAAATGATACTGACATTTGTAATGTCGAATATACTGCCATAGATGGTATGAATTTATAAGTGAATATTATATTGAATGATATTACACCACTGTCAAACAGCCAATGTATATGGTTAAAAGTACACAGAAAAATATTAACACACTAAAATTAATCAAACAATGCTAGTGTAAATAAAATATCACATCACATGCCAGCAAACAAATGATGGTGGAATGGTGCCGTCAGTTGAAACTACCAGGAGACCAGGCTACATTTGAATTAGGTCATCCCACATCACGTGGTCATTGCGAGACGTCAATCCGCATCATAGCGAGAGGACTTTTGGGAAGCTTGTTGAAAGTATTTTGGGTTCTAAATGATTAATAAGTTATACCGATCAATTTGATGTAGTATTTATCTAAAAAATTTAATAAAATGCAGATGCCATCAGACCATACAACTTTAAGCCATGGAAAATGCTGTCATTTTAATGGACTATTTTAGACCATGTAATCAGTGCCATCTCCATGTACTACTTACACACAGACCAGGTAATCACTGTCATCTCCATGTACTACTTACATACAGACCAGGCAATCACTGCCATCTCCATGTACTACTTACACACAGACCAGGTAATCACTGTCATCCCCATGTACTACTTACATACAGACCAGGCAATCACTGCCATCTCCATGTACTACTTACACACAGACCAGGTAATCACTGTCATCCCCATGTACTACTTACATACAGACCAGGCAATCACTGTCATCTCCATGTACTACTTACACACAGACCAGGCAATCACTGTCATCTCCATGTACTACTTACACACAGACCAGGTAATCACTGTCATCCCCATGTACTACTTACATACAGACCAGGCAATCACTGCCATCCCCATGTACTACTTACAGACAGACCAGGTAATCACTGTCATCTCCATGTACTACTTACATACAGACCAGGCAATCACTGCCATCTCCATGTACTACTTACATACAGACCAGGTAATCACTGCCATCTCCATGTACTACTTACATACATACCACATAATTACTGCCATCTCCATGTACTACTTACACACAGACCAGGTAATCAGTCATCTCCATGTACTACTTACACACAGACCAGGCAATCTCCATGTACTACTTGCATACAGACCAGGTAATCACTGCCATCTCCATGTACTACTTACATACAGACCACATAATCACTGCCATCTTCATGTCCTACTTACAGACAGACCAGGTAATCGCTGCCATCTCCATGTACTACTCACAGACAGACCACATAATCACTGCCATCTCCATGTACCACTTACATTCAGACATGTAAACACTGCCATCTGCAATACTACTTACATTCAGACCATGTAAACACTGCCATCTGTATGTACTAATTACCCACAGACCTTGCAAACACTGCCATATGTATGTACTACTTAGATACATACCATGTAAACACTGCCATCTGCAATACTATTTACACAGACCATGTAAACACTGCCATCTCTATGTACTACTTACACACAGACCATGTAAACATTCCCGTCTGTATGTACTACTTACATACATACGTTGTAAACGCTGCCATCTGTATACATGTAATACTTACACACAGACCATGTCATTACTGTCTGCATGTAGTACCTACATTTATACCGTATAAATACTGTCATCCGCATGGAGTACTTACACACAGACCATGTAAATCATGCCATCTGTATGAATTACTTACATATAGACCATGTAAACATTCCCGTCTGTATGTACTACTTAGATTCCGACCATGTAAACATTCCCGTCTGTATGTACTACTTACACACATACCATGTAAACACTGCCATCTGTGTGTACTATTTACACACAACCATGCAAACACTGCCATCTATATGTACTACTTACACACAGACCATGTAAACATTCCCGTCTGTATGTACTACTTACACACAGACCATGTAAACACTGCCTTCTGTGTGTACTACTTACACACAGACCATGCAACCACTGCCATCTGCAATACTACTTACACACAGACCATGTAAACACTGTCATCTGTGTGTACTACTAACACACAGACCATGCAAACACTGCCATCTGTGTGTACTACTTACACACAGACCATGCAAACACTGCCATCTGTATGTACTACTTACACACAGACCATGCAAACACTGCCATGTGTAATACTACTTACACACAGACCCTGCAAACACCGCCAACTGTATGTACTACTTACACACAGACCATGCAAACACTGCCATCTGTGTGTACTACTTACACACAGACCATGCAAACACTGCCATCTGTATGTACTACTTACACACAAACCATGCAAACACTGCCATGTGTAATACTACTTACACACAGACCATGCAACCACTGCCATCTGTATGTACTACTTACACACAGACCATGCAAACACTACCATCTGTGTGTACTACTTACACACAGCCCCTGCAAACACTGCCATCTGTATGTACTACTTACACACAGACCATGCAAACACTGTCATCTGTGTGTACTACTTACACACATGTAATCACTGCCGTCTGTAAGTAATCCTCACACACAGACCATGTAAACACTGGCATATGCTTATACTGCGCACTCTACTCAGCTACCAGACTGAACCACCAAAGAACTCCAAACTAATTTCACATACAATTTATAATCAAGTATAAGTCTGAAGGGAGTTTCTACCAGCATTATCATATCACTCTTACTCTGTCTACCTTCATCTTAGTCTACCTCCCACATATGGTTCCAGCCCACAATAAAAGAGTGAGTCCAATACAAGAGCACGAATGCTTCATGGATTAAGAAGCCACTACCATCCACAGGAGTCCAAGCACCCAATCAAAACCAATCTACTTTACATGCTCGGTCATAGGAACACAACCCCCTGTGGTTACCCTATTCCCAACTCCCGCCCTGCTTGTCTCCCCAGCATATGGTAAATGACAGCCAAAAACAGTCCCAGGCAGGCATAACCCCTTTTCCACTCTGTATTTTCACACGTGTATATCTAATCGTTAAAATCTCCTTCCATAACAGTGGGATATCTTTTACATGCTGCTACAGAATGTCAGACCCTCTAAGATCTCCATGCTTGACGACTAAGAATGTAACACCACTGTACATCAATGCAAATGTATAAGATATGAGCTCTCCGTCAGCCGGTATGAGAGCGAAGTGGTGGTTTTATCAACCCTTCCATTAAATCTGTAAATCTTTAATAGAAAAGTCTAGATGCCGGGGCCTCCCCCAGCACATCGCCTGTGGCCAGATGTGCATAATAAGAGAATGCCTAGCATAACAGCGCATCTCACTCATCACACACCAGACGAAGTGGCCGAATCGGTAAGAGCGTTGGGAGTTTGGGAGTTTGATTCCCGGTCGAGTCAAACCAATGACTTACAAAATTGATACTTGTCCCTACCTAGCCTGGCACTCGACATTACTAGGATAGGGCAAGAACTGGTTGGCTTGGTATCAGAATAATGTGACTGAGTGGGAAATTGGGTCATGCTGCTGACGATTTGGTCTCCCAGTGGGGCAGCACTATAAAGACACCATGAGTATGTACTGTCAGAAGTTGCTAGCTGTCCTGAAATGACCTTAGATGCTGCTAGGATGTAAAACACCAACAAACACTCATCACACTGTTATTACTGTTGCGGGGATGTCAGGCTTATTCACATACAAGCCTGCCCTCTTGTGTGTACAGGACGGTGAGCCCCTCCCCCCCCCCCCCGCCCCACCGTGACCTTACTGTCACTTTCTGGACACCAGAGCCAACCCTAAAGGTCATTAGAAACAACGGCGCCACCATTAGGCAGCACACGCTCAATCAAGAGACAAACCTGAAATAGTATATATTTAAACAAACAAAGGAACCGCAAAGATGCAAGCTGGACACGTCAGAATATGGGGCAATAATAACCAGTAATTGCCCGATATGCAATTTGAGTCCCGAAAGCATGGGGCTTTGATTGAGGCAGAGTCCGGGTCCGATTACACCCCAGATATATCAGGTATTCGAATTCCACATGACAGAAATAAAGCACTTAGGAAATGATTTTAGATTTCAAATCTAATTCGTGGAAGCATAACTGAAATTTCAATTTATTTATATAGATATATATACGTACATTTACATAACAATTTCAGCTTCCACAGAATATATATATATATATATAATATATATATAATATACATATACAATCCATTAAGCCTTTAATTAATAGACGGACATCTATGAACTATTATGGAGAAACTAGTCAGTGACACCAGTCAAACCTAAGAGAACTGTGTGCATTCCCATAGGGTGTCTACAAATGCACAGACTGCTGTGTTGTTTGGTGAGGTCATCCACGTGAGCACCTCATTCATGAGCAGCCTCCAAATGGGTGGATCAAAGCAACACCAACCCGTTCTACCCAGTCTACTAATCCACTCGGTAGAATCAAAGCGCTGTGTGACAACTCGCATCAGCATTGGTATTCTCACATAATCCAGTCAACCCCAACGGGATGGAATGGCTGAGTGGTCAGTCCCCGCCTCTCGTACGAGAGGTCGTGAGATCAATCTCTGGCTGAGGAAAACCAAAGGCTTACACAATGAAAACATGTCTTGGTTAAGGATGTCGTGCCATGTTTCGTGAATGTGTATCTGTTAATGAACTTTAGCACTCCTATAGATAGATAGATAGATAAATAGATAGATAGAATAGGTGAATTTTGATGTATAGATGAATACATATAGAGAGATACACGGATAGAAAATTGAGTGAACAGATAGGTAGATGGGTTGATAGTTATATGGGTATGCCTAAATATAGAATGGTAAATAGATAGGTATATAGATGGGTCGATATATATATGTAGATATATTGGTGTATAGATGGCTAGTTAGGTACATAGATATATAGATATATACATGTAAATAGATAGGTATGTGGATGGGTAGATATACATGTAGACATTTTGGTGTATAGATATGTAGATACATGTAGATAGATATATAAGTATGTAAACAGATAGGTATATTAGACGGGGAGATAGATATATGTGTAGATATATTTGGATGTAGATTGATGTATAAATGGGTAGATGGGGAGATAGATATGTATGTATGTATATATAGGTATGCTTGTTTGTTTGTTTGTTGTTGTTTTACGTCCTAGCAACATCTAAGGTCATATCAGGACGGGTACCGACTTGTGACAGTGCGCACTCATGGCGACTTTATAGTGCTGTCCCACTGGGCAACCAGGCCGCCGGCACCATGACCTGGTATCCCACTCAGTCACATTATCCTGACACTGAGCACACCAGTCCTTGCCCTATCCTAATAATGCCGAGCGCCTGGCTAGGAAGCGACAAGTATCAATTTTAAAGTCATTGGTTTGACTCGACCGGGACTCGAACCCACGACCCCACGATCTACCAGCACGGGAGACGGACGCTCTAACTCATTCGGCCATCCCGTCTGGTATAGGTATGCAAATATACGTATTATATGTAGGTATGTAACTTCATAGGTATATACATAGGTATATAGATAGGTATATACAAATGGTTGATTGGTTGTTGGAGTTTTACGTCCTGGTAGCATATAAGGTCATGAGGACGGACGAATATACAGAAGGGTAGATAGGTAGATATATGGGTCCATATGTAGATAGGTATTAGATGGGTAGATAGGTGTTAGATGGGTAGATAGGTAGACATAGACAGGCAGACGACTTTTATCTGTTGTTAGCTGTGCAGCCCAGTACAAGGCGCCTCTGCCTGTAGCAGCTGACCAGGGTCCCCTGCCTCCTGACGGTTCATACAAGGACAGGCTGCTTCACATCCTCTGTGCACGGTGACCTGGAGCTGTTAGACTGATTGGTGACAGCTCAGTACTTATCAGCTCGGATCCCTGCGGCGGTTTGGGTGTCATCCCTTAATGTATCCCCATGCTACACCATGCTTCAAACATACTAGTTGATGTCAGCGCAGTCACGTGACTCCGCTCACATTGGCGTTAGTAGCCTCGAGGTGAAATATTCGAGTTGCATAATCCGATGGATTTGAGTTTCTGCCATTTAAAAAAAAAAAGATGAATATATTATTAGCCTGAGCATTATAATTGGCTTTAATTTAGTTTGAAATCATTTCTATTTTGAATGGTTTTAATTTAGTTTGAAATGGTTTTATTTTAAAAGGTTTACTTTGGAAATATTTTAAGGGGACATATGCTAAATTAATGATGGTGTACACACCGAAATGCTGGACGTAGTATAGGGTTTGTTTATCTATTTTCGAGTGTAGCAGGATAGTACATAGGCATTTTTATTTCAAAAGGTGAAACTTTGGAAATATTTGAAGGAAACATAATTATGCTAAATTAATTATAGTGTTACACACCGAAATCTATTTTCGAGTGTAGCAGCCCAGCATAGAAGCACCTAGCTGTGATAAATGTGTACTAGTACACCAGGATCTAAGTTGGATTTCTACGTTTCTGGTTTTGAAAAGTTTATGCTTTTCATTGGATTATACAGCTTTAAGTGAGTGCCTGGATGGGTGTGTTAGTATATATGTTAATGCAGTCATGTCCACATTTAGGTTATGTGTGCGCTGAACTGGAGAGCGGGATTTCGTGGGTGTGGCTATTCATGTGTGTGGATATGGTGGTGGTGATGAAGTCGTGTGGGTGTAAATCAAATGAGTTTGTGCATGTAGATTTAGTCATTTTGGTTATGTGAGTGTTGGCATTTTGGTTTGTGATCATGTGGGCGTAGTCATCTGAGTATGGCCGAGTGGATGTGTCAATGTGGGTGTGGACACATATATGGCCGTGGTCACATAGGTGTGGTCGCATGGCTGTGGTCACATGGGTGTGGTCACATGGGTGTGGTCACATGGGTATGAACACACATGTATGGTTATATTAAAGTGGTTAAACAGTTGTGATCACATGTGTGTGGTCACATGTGTGTGGTCACATGTGGGTGGTCACACAAGTTTGGTCACGTGTGGGTGGTCACATTTGGGTGGTCACATGGGTATGGTCACATGGGTGTGGTGTCATGACGTCATGTTGGCGTGGTTACACGAGAGCACAGTTGTGTGTGGTCCCAGGAAGGGGTGTGCGTGTGGTCACGTGACTATTAACGAGCCGCGTGCCCGGATCGAACAGGAATGCCCTGTAAATGTCTATATGCTGTTATGGAAATGATTGTTCGCTATTCTATTTTGTCCCGGACTGAGAGCGCTGCAGCCATTCAATTAAATAGCCTGAGAGCGCATCTAACCATTCCGCCACATGTGTCTGCGCACCGAGCTGCAAGAAGGCACACGCCGTCCTCTCAGTAATGCGCCGGTCTTTCCGCTCCGAGTGCAAGCGACGCGCCGATATTTGCCGAGCAATTAAAATTAATTAACTTTAATTGAGTGTAAATGGGATGCTGAAAGAAGCGACGTGCCCGGCGCGGGGCCTGCCCATCCATCCCTCCCCCGGCGCGCGCATGTCTATTGCAGACTCGCTGGTCTCATTACTGCACATATGGGCGGGATTAAACCCGCGCAGATCTCTAAGCTTGTTCACGCCGACCGCCAGCCGCCTGTGTGTGTGGAAGTCGGGGGGAGGGGTGCAGTCGGCCATATTGCAGTTAGCAGTGAGACCACATCCATATGAATGACCACACCGATATGACCACACCCATCTGACCACATATATATGACCACATATATATGACCACACCCATATGGCCACATGCATTTGACCAATCTAATATGACCACACCAATATGACCACACCAGTATGACCACATATATATGACCACACCCATATGGCCACATGCATTTGACCATACTAATATGACCACACCAATATGACCACACCAATATGGCCACATGCATTTAACCATACCAATATGGCCACATGCATTTGACCATACCAATATGACCATACCAATATGACCACACCTATATGACCACACCCATGTGACCACATACATTTGACCACACCCATGTGACCACACCAATATAGCAACACCCCTGCGACCAGGCCCTACTTGTCCGACTCACACTGCGCACATCGGACAGACAGACTGCGTTAACTGAGCCGACAGTTTTCACCGGGCTGCACTTCGCTAACCGCCCTGCACTCTTGATTGAGGCTACGTGGCCGACTTGCCCAGTTTTGTTGTGTTGTCCTAAGTCAATTGTCCTGAACTATACTCGGTCCAACCGAAGTCGGGCACAGAATTCGGCAGGACTCGGTGCGGATTGCCAGCCTCGTGTCACCGGCCTCTTTTAGTGCACTTTAAAACATCGCTACACCCACACAAAAAACACGACACAAACACTATTCTAAAAAGAAAAAATATATATATATATTTTTTTTTTTAAACACCCCCCTGCCCCCAACCACAACAAAAATATCAGCCCCATGCCCACAACACGTGTCACGTTCTGTGTAACCAGATCCAACTTTTATGGACTGATCGCTGAATGGCGCGCACTTCACGAAGAAATCACCGCGTTCTTTAATAAGAAATCGCCTATCGTTTTTAATGTTGAAGTAATGCATCGCGTTCTGATTCTAGATTGAATTTGTGGTCAGTCTGTGGCCAGTCTGTGTTAACTGGTCAGCGGAACGCGCATGCACGTACGGCTTGTATTGTATCCCACCGAGAACAGCTTACCCTCGATTCCTGTCATCTCGTACGTGAGTAATTTGAGGTGAAGCGATAGCAAAACTGGAAATCGAGGTCAGATTGAAAGGCTAATGCATAATGCACCGTGGAACGGGATACGGGGGCCTGTTGCCTTATGAAATAACATCATCACGTGCTACCAATACATAGGTGTTGCTAGGTCGTAAACCATCAACGAACCAGGACGATATGAATTCTCACAAACATTGTTAATGTTGGAGAGACGCAGGTGTGAAATTCATGGGTGAAGTCTACATGTCCGATTGGAATTTCCAGGTATGTAAATTCTGAAACCAGCTGTAGACTATTAGGTTTGGTTCATTTGTGTTTTTCATCCTTGGATGGGTTCCAACTTGTGTGTTGGTTGGGGTTTTCCGACCTAGCAGCATCTTAGGTCATATCAGGAGGGGTACCGACTATTGACAGTGAGCACTCATAACGTCTGTATAGTGCTGCCTCACTGAGAGACCGGGGCACGGGGGGGCCATTAACCGGATATCCCACGCAGTGACCTTAGATATTGCCAAACCAACAATCTTTTTACAATGAGGATTTCCACTATCACTCCGATGGCAGCCGCCCTGTTATGACCTTAGATGTTGCTAGGACATAAAGCAACAAAGTAACCAAACACAAATAAACTTGATGGCAGTGGGAAGAACTAATGCTGTGGCTAGCACCTCGCTCCACATGCTCCGCGGAAAACTGCATCGGGCAGAACTATGACCAGGGCCGTGTTCAGGGTCCGTCTCCGAGACGTCTCCGTGATGCTTTTTGGCTTATTTCCGTTCAGGGTGCGTCAGGCGTCGCCGGGACATCTCTCTTTTCAGATAGGAGACAAAAAGTGCTTCGAAAATGGCTGCCGTATTCAGTGGTTTCAGCCAATTTCAATGCAGCTTTTCCATTGCAAATAGCCGCTGCCCATGGGGGCGGCCATTTTCGAGGCGAAAAACTGCTTTTGCAGTTCAGACTAGTGTGACGTCAGGGGCATCGCGGAGACGTCTCGGAGACAGACCTTGAACGCGGCCGAGGCAGGTGGTGTCAAACAAGTCGGGGTAGGTCGGGAGTTGTCCCCTCCGGTACCCGCCTGCACGACTGTCGCTTGCAGATATTGGTTTAGTTAGTGCGCAGTTAGCACGCTCAGGAAACTGAATGGCACATATAACGTCCAGTACCGCGACGTCAATAGTGGATATGTGCCCTTTGTGGCATTGGGTGAGCAAATGAAGAGGTAATCAATGCACCGTGTGTTATTGAAAGGGTATAAGTAAACATATTTATTTACCAGTCTGCATTGGCGAGTGCCGGAAGCTGCGCGGGTGGGTGCGTATTGGATGTTTAAAGTGGCCCGGTATACCTCGTGGCGACGGGAACCGTACCCCGACAAATGCTCTCCAAGCACAACTCTGCTTAGTTTCTATGTTTATATAACCGGATATGTGGGGGGGGGGGGGGAGAGTTGTAGACTCACTGCACCTGAACAAGTAACTATGTGCAGTCTCTGTGGCCTAGTGGTTAAGGTGTTGAACTTGTAATCTGAAGTTGTTTGGTCTTGTGGGTTCAAACCCCATACAGTCCAAAACCTTTTTACATTCAACAACAAAAAAACGTTTTTCATCTAAATGTGTTTCTCATTGAATTATGCAATGTAATTGTACTAACATATATTTTACATTAAAGCAAATATATTTCCTGTTTAAACTACTCTAAAGAAAACTGAAAATACATCAGTTTGACTCTCCCTTCTCTCCACTCACCCAGCCATTTTCACAACAACAGTTGTCACATGACCAAACTAGATCACTACACCACCAAGTGGAAAAGTTCAGTACTAAGCATGCACCACCCTGTGGCACAAATTAGAACTATTCCGAGTTTGTTTGTTTTCCCGGCAAGGTATACCGGCCGACTTTAATACACTATTATGGATTCCGCTAGCACCAACAGGCATACACTTGTATATATGGACAAACCTTCCCCACCCAACCACCTTCCACACATAGCAACAGCAAGTCTGTAGCTACATATATGTATATATTTTTTTCTTTTTCTTTTACAAGATGGATCTATCCACCTTCCACGCAAAGCTACAGCCATGCCATGCATCTAGTGTAAATAATATAGTATAGATAGAAACAGGCAAACAACCCAAGATAGAGAAGTGACAAGATTCAGCTATGCTCACCCCCATCAGATAGGATATACCGGTGTTAATCTCCCTTAGTTCACCCGCGCCACGCCTCACTGCCTTCCAGCCCACCCCTACCCACCCACCCATCCTCACCACCCACCCACCACACACCCACCAGCTGGCACTATGCGCCCATGTTGACCGACATGTTTAACTCCCTCAACCTCCCTCCCTTTACCCTAAGCTCCAGACCCAACCAGCAGGCCCTGTGGAGCATGCGTCACCATCACAATAAACCAATCTAAGGGCCCTACCCGCCTGACGGTGGATGGATGGCGTCCAGTGCACCCCCCCCCCCACCCCCAACCCCCATCAGAAACCCGCCTCGAAGCCTTGATAAGGTACCTCACTTGATGACTTCTTAACCCCAACACCCGCCCTCCAACGCAGGTCCTCAAAGGATTAGAGCTAGGCAGCTTTCCTTCTTTCTCTTTTTCGTTCACATCCTTATATATATATATATACATATATACAGTGAAATCCCATTATAACGCGATCGTTGGGGTCCATGACACGTCATTGTGAAAACAGCGGGGTCACGTTAAGTCGGGGTTCAGTTTACTGAATCACCTTCGAATTAAATAATTCTGGGTTCAATGAATCATCGCGCTATATCCGAATTGGCGTTAAATCAGAGCACGTTATAACAGAGTTTCACTGTATCTACATACATATATATAACCTCATTGAAACTTCCGGCTGCAGGGATTCAGCTTTCACTGCATGATTCAGCGACCATTGAATGCCGGGAAGGGGTGCAACATGAAGGGGAAGTGAATGTTTAAATCCCACCAGGGACAAAAAGAAATGGTGGCCCAGTTGGGGCAGCCTGAATGGCAGCCGGTTCCATTAAGATTAGGACGCGGCCTGCAGGGGCCTCGTTTATTTATAGTCAGCCACTATTTCGGTACAAGGAAAGTGAGCTTTCCTTTTATCACGCCATGATTCACAAGGTGGCGTCGTGACGGGACATGTTGCCCAGGACTTGCAGACTGACAACCTGTGTTGGTGCAGTCACTGTCTGAACGATCAGGCACGCCCAGGGCCTATTCTATTTTAGAGACACCCTTTCACCACCTCGCCTCGCCCCTCCCTCCCCCCCCCCCCCCGCCCTAAGAATCTCACAAATGAGTTTCACAGATTAGTAGAGAGGGTGTCAACTTCTATATGTATGCATTTTCTTTAGCCACAGCTCCAATAGTAAGCTATTTGGAATTAATTGAGAATAGATAATCAAATAGCTTCAGATAGTTGAATAGGGAAAGGAGCAGTAAAATGAGGGAGACCGATTGTCCGCACTTTAAAGTTTCCCAGCTTAATCAAGGAATGTAATAGCCATTTTTTTAAATATTATTTTTAAGATAATGTATGTGGAAGAATTAATTGAAAATACGTAGAATTTAATGGCTATATAGTCGATGGTGTTGTCAGTTATTGATCTAAAGGATGATTGGTATGGTTTAATTGTATAGTGGATCACGCTGGCTTCCCGTGCGAAAGGTCGGGGGTTCAAAACCTGGCCGAAATTAATACGTGTTGCTACCTAGCCTGGTGCTTGGCATTACTATGATAGGGCAAGGGTTGGTTTTCTCAGTGTCAGGATAATGTGACTGAGTGGGATATTGGGTCATGGGTGTCAGTGGCCTGGTATCTCAGTGGGGCAGCACTAGAAAAGTCCACATGTGTGTGCGCTGTCACAAGTCAGTATCCATCCTGATATGACCTTAGCTGTTGCTAGGATGTAAACCCCAAACAAACAAAGATAAGTAAAGGTTCTGTCTGTACCATCTGCAACCTCTCTCTAAGCGGACACAATTGAAACAGATCATGGCGATCAGGAACAGAATTATAATATAAAATTATAGTGTAGTGTAGGTATGTGCACAAACGCAGGGTCCGTACGGGCCCGGCAAAGTCTTGAAAAGTCTTGAGAAGTCTTGAACTTCATTTCCCCCATTTCAAGGCATTGAGAAGCCTTGAATTTAATCTATTCAGGGTAATTATTCTGGAAAAGCTTTTAATTCCTTAAACCTGATCTAAATTAGTCCGAAATCGCCATTCGCCATTGTTGTTTTTTCCTGAAATCCAAATGAAAATAGTCTTGAATTTCTATTAAAAACAACTTTGAAAAGCCTTGAAATAGCGTTGAATTTCATATGTTCACATGTGTACGGACCCTGCAAATGGATGCTCAGCCGTGACTAATGCATGGCGTGAATAGCGCGAGTATTGCCCCGAAGTGAACAGAGAAGTGCTTCCAACATTCTAGTTATAGACAAACATCAGACCTCTCCTAGAGTGACTGATTAATTTGTTTAATCCATCTCTACTGCCATCTGCTATCGGTAATCTGGCAGAATGGTTCGTCTTCATAAAAAAAAAACCCACAAAAAACCCTGGTTTTAATCAGCAAAATGCGCTACTAGTAATAAATAACTGTAGCCACTGGTACTACGTCCCTTCATTAGATGCCGATATCACATTCTTCATTAGACAATGTTCATCACAATGCCCAGCAGGTTGTGACGCCTGATCAAGCTGATATTGGGCTGGCCCAGTCCAATATGACGTTTTGGGATTCACTTTATGTGTGTGTAATGTTAACTGGCTATTACCGTGAAATCTTACAGTTAAGTCGATTTAAAATTTTGTTTAAAGTTCTCAGAAGCAACCTCGACTTCTACGCGCGTCATATTTCCTATGCCGGTCACATTTCCTACCAGCTGAAGGAAAGCCGTTCTGGGCTTTGTGGGCATGGTATGTTTGTTATTTGAGTTACTTCAGTTGAATTGTACTTATGACCGGACACGATAACAATATCGTTCCATCACAGGATATAACTTCCTTTCATGAGTTGCATACATTTATTGTTTTCTATGTATTTATTATATATAACCATAGTAACAAACATTTATTCAACAATAAGCTGGCAGATAATAAGCTGGCATATTCTTTGGCAAGCCAATACTTCAGAATTCGGCATATGCCTGAGGAAAAGAATTCCTGGGTAGAAAACTGCCCTCGACCTATCTGATGACTCGCCTTGTAGGAATACTCGAGTTTTTACAGTATATATAAATGTGTATAGGCAGTAACACCCCATTTGGTGCTCTAGATATGTTCCTAAACAAAATGCAGCTCGAGGCGAATCAGCGCTATAAGGGGTCATTATAACATCGCCTAAGTGGATATGCACCTTTGTGCAATATATAGGTGAATATAGGATAATAAGCTGGCACTGTCAGGATAGCAACTAATGTATTAAATAATATTGTAATGTTGAAGAATTGTGAATAAAACGATTTGAATGTAACTCGATTTGAATGGTCGATTGTTTTATCGTTAGACATCTCCCACGCGTGTGCATGGGCGAGAGCAGTGGTATGAACCCAGACTTGTACTTCCCATATATTGCTCTGGTTCGATCTCCCACGTGTGGAGGGGGAGAGTTGTCCTATACTACTGGTTGTTCGACTGGGAAAGTGAATACAAGAGTGGTAAAAGAATCATCACTAAATGGGTAGCGTTAAGTGGGATATACCTATATTATATAGATTATATAGATTATATACATTGCATACATTATATATATTATATACAGTAAAACATCTCTAACTGGCCACCTCCACAGACCGACCACTCTCCTATATCAATCGCTTTGTTTGGGTCCCAAGCGATCGCCCATACGATATCCTTGTAACGATAAAAAAAAAACAAAAAAAAAACGACCACCTCCCTAAAAGGACTATTTAAAGTCTGTCCCATCGTCGTCGACTTAGAGAGGTTTTACTGTATATATTATATATATTATACTCATTATACATATTATATATATTATATATATTATATATAGGTTTGAGATTCGCTGAATGGTGGATAGAGGTGAGCTATCCAGTGAGACTGTATTCAGTGGTTTACACTAGTTGTTCGTTTAGTATCGATAATGAATTATTAGAGAAATATACAATATGTTGGTGGTTTCATCAAATATATCCACATAATAAATTAGATAGTACACACTCAATTATATATATATATAAGTATATACCATTCTATAGCCCTCCTGGAGTGAATTAAAAATAATGACCTCGTCTGGCTACAGGAATCAAAACACTATTTTTCCAAAGGTTTCAGACAAGGCTGTAGTACCTTGAACCGTCTGGTCTGCATAGAAACGTTGGTGAGTGATGCCTTTATCAGAAAGGAACACATTGTGGCTCTCATTTTCAAATTTAAAAAAGCTTATGATACAACATGGCAAGATGGCATCGCGAAAGATCTCTATGGATTGGACATTTGAAACAAATCGCCCATCTTCATACGCAACTTTCTAGCTGACAGCCATTTTCGCATGCGCATAAAAAGAACCTATTCCAATTTACATGAGATGCGGCCAGGAGTCCCCTAAGGCAGTATACTGTCTGTAACCCTTTCGGGGTAAAGTTAATAGCATCATAAATGTTATTAAAATAGCCATCTCCTATAGGTTTCATGTGGATGATTTCGCAATTTACTATAGCAGGACTAATACGAATGCCACCCAGAGAGATGTACATTCTGCTGATGCTCTACCGAACCTTGGTTTGGGCCAGATTAGATTGTGCTAGCATAGTGTACGGTTCTACGAGGAACTCATATATTCAGCTTCGAGACACAGTGCACCACCAGGGCCTGCTGTGTTTTCCATAACTCTCCTGTTCAGAGCCTGTATATTGTATTGAGGCTATGGAAACATCATTTGCAAATCAGAGAATGAAACAAACTCTGCAGTATGTTTTGAAGCTTAAAACAAACCCACTGAATCCTATATATTAGGACTTGCTTGAAAACACAGATGATGCCATTTACACCAGAAAAAAAAAACAAGTCAAAATTCCTCCAGCCTCTCAGACTTTGCATAACGCCTCACTGAGGGGCTTTAAATGTGGACTTGGGTGGTTCAACACCAACCCAACTCGGAGAACATCCCAAACGGTGCTTAACGAAGCCTTTGATTATTCCATTCTCCGGCTAGCAGAACTGAGGAAGTCTGAGACACATCTACTTCTGACCAAACTAATGTTATTGTCCATAGGAACTCTATTTTATGTCTCCTGGTGGTTGGAACAACAATTTGCATAATTTCACACCATTCATTGAAAAAAGCCAATCGTGCTGGATGTTGGCAGGACCAAGTGCTCGTCACATGGTGCTAGACATGTCGCATCAGCCAATCTTGGCTGATTCATGTACATGTAGTTTTACTCAAAGAAGAACCCCCCCCCCCCGCCCCCCATCTCTCGAATGCATTGGGTGTCAGGGTTCACTGACACTCAAGACACATTCCACTCAGAAGATGTAAATTTCATCCCCTTATACCAACAATGTATTAGTGTCAATAACACGTGAGACCTCTTTACTAAAACACTAACTAATTTGAGAGTTCCTAAGAACCTCTAATTTTAGCTGTTTTATGAATGACATTTTGCTGTAATTTTACACAAAATTAACAACTTCAAAATTGCATCTGAGATCACCTATTGCTATCATTTGACACAAGGCTGACTGTTTCAAATGTTTGTGGAAATTCAAATGTAAACATATAAATGTGATTAACCTATTTTTTCATGAACAAAAGTGACAGTAAAGGTAGCACTAACTTTTTACTGTGGATATGACCATTGCTGCCAGCATGGCATACAACCAACACTAATCAATCAATCAACCTAATGGAATTTAATACAATTCCAGACCCTAGATTAAATTATCCTTTAAGTCAATATCACTTGCATTTCACGGCTCTGGGAACTTAAATCAAAGAAACCAACTACCAAAGAAAATGAATGAATAAATAAAAAAGTCAACAATGATATCATATTAAATCACACCCACCCTCTTGTGAATCTTCACACCTGTGTCGTTTTCGTGACTAGGAGTAGGAGGTTTATGTTTTCATGAGTCATGATAAGACCATGACTGCGTTTTGTTATTCGACACAACTGTGACAGACAGACACCAGTACCCATGCGCATCTAGCTCACCCGAGGAGGTTCCTCTGGAAGTCGCTATGTGGCGCCACACACATACACAATCACAGAAAAAAGCGCGTCTGCGAGCGCAATCCAGTACACATCACTCAACACCTGACCTCCCTCCAATTATCGCCCAACATTGACGGTCTGTCCGCTTGCACACATCTGAAACACGCTAAGGTAACAAGAGCTAACTACTCAAGCAGCGCGCCTACACGGGGCCTACACGGGGCCTACAGCGGGCCTTCAATCAGACCGCGCCCTGGTCCCTCCCTTTCCCCCAGTAGCTGCCTGGCAGTGCTCCTACTTTGAAGTCGGCTTTGCGCGTAGCCCTGGGGCCGCATCCCCGTCATGGCAGGCAGGGCAGTGCGTTACTAACAAAATCACCCAACATGCATGTGGTGAACTTATAACAATTAAATAAATACAAGAATGTTTGTTAAAGGACTGCTAAAATGTGGCTTCAGCTAGATGTTTAAGGAGATCTCTAAACAGTTCCTTTATTTAATTTATCAGTGCAGCTCATCATTGGTAGTGACACCTTATTTAAACATTATTATTATTGACATTATTTAAGATAAACACTATACAGAGCCTGGTCTAAAGTCATATCAAGAGGGATACCCGACTTCTGACAGTGCACACTCATGGTGATTTCATTGTGCAGCCCCAACTAGGGAGAACTCGCCGTGAATATGGTCTATGCTGCCGACACGGTGTAAAACAACCACCAACCAATCAATCAATCAATCAGGGAGACCAGGCCACTAGCACCATCACCCAATTTCCAACTCCTGCTGCCCCAACTGGGAGGCCAGGCCACCAGCACCCTGACCCAATTTCTAAATCAGTAACATTATCCTGATACTGAGCTAACCAGTCCGTGCCCTATCCTAGTAACGTTGAGTGTCATGCTAGGTAGCAACAAGTATCAATTTTGTAAGCCATTGGTTTGACTCGGGTGGGATGCAAACTCCCAACCTTCCACACGGGAAGCCTGTGCTCTTACTGAATCAGCCACTGTATCCGGTCGCCTGAATGAGTATGTCACTGAAGTATAAGCCCATTGTAGTATCATGATATATCCAAATAAGGCTGATCTTATATATGTTCTATCAGTGTGACATAAGCCGTGTTTACACGGGCAAGTTAAGTCGCTTCATATAAATCGCCTTGCCTAGTTCGCCTCACATTCGCCGTGTAAACGCGACACTGAGGCAGATTAGGGCTGATTCGCTTCATATAAATCGGTAGATGTAAACCACCTTGCGAGGTAGTATAGATGAAGCGATACAGCTGATTCCCGGGCGGCGATAGTGTATAATAGCGGTGCTCGCCGGTGTACAGGCTCAGGTTCAAATTTGTCATGTAAACTTGCCACTACATCGCTTCATATAAGTCGATTTGCCTAATTCGCTTCACAATTGCCCGTGTAAACACGGCTTAATACATACAGGGTTCTCACTCTGAAACAGCACTGATATATACGCTATGGCCGAATAACTATGCGACATTTATTTTTCAGCATGCGAAATGCATATGCCTAGAAATCGCTATGTAGTAATTTTGAGAAGAGGTGAGTTGATAATTTGCCTCGGTGTGCATTTCTGCTACACATTCCCACACCAGCGTTTGTGTCTGCATATAAATGCATCTACAGTGAAACATGGTTTATAAAGCGCCCTGATTTAACATGAATTCGGATATAACACGATGCCTCATTGGACCCAGAATTATTTAACTCAAAGGTAATTCAGTAAACTGAACCATGATTTAACGCGGCTCCGCTATTTTCCTGATGGCGTTGTATCGACCCCCAACGAGCACATTATAAGTATTATATAACGGGGTTTCACTCTATATATTTTACATATAAATATTTACATACAAATATTCACACATATACCCTATATAAATATATAGTATATATAATATATGAATATATGAATATATATATATATATATATATATATATATATATATATATAATTATATATATATATATATATATGAGTGCGTGTGTTATGTGAACTGCACATCTCCCAGCGACGTGGCTGTGGCTGTGGCTGTGGCCGTACTGGCCGTGTGAAGGCGCCGATATGCAGGATGGTAGCGGTGACAAAGGCTTCAAAGCCAACTCCACCCACACTGGAGCAACTGCAGGCTGTGATCCCCACAATGAATAACGGATCCCTTCGCCCGCCAGATGCGCGAGGATTACAACAAAGATGGCGCGCTGCAACCGGAAGTATCCCCCTCTCCACGCCTCTCAATGGCAGCCGCGCGTATTTAGGCATCTGCACCACGTCCGTCTAGGTGGGACCGGCGTGACGACTGACAGAGGCCAGACGCAGTGACGTCACATTCGGCTTTATGACGTCACAAAACTCACCTGTTCCGCAAGACTAACAAACACAATGAATTTGCCCTTCTCTCTCTTTGTCTATCTCTCCATATCTCTCTAACATACGCACCCTTTCACAACTTAATATCGCGGAGCCAACCACTCCTTCCTATATCCAAATAATGCCGAGCGCCTGGCTAGGAAGTGACAAGAGTACGTTTTTAAGTCATGGGATTGACTTGACCAGGGTTTGGACCCATGGGTTCGAATCTCATGATCTACCAAAACGAGAGGCGGACGCTCAACTCATTCGGCCATCTCGTCTGGTTACCAAGAAGAGGGAAAATAGGCTGGCATATCTCGGTGGGTGGGTGAAGGAGGTGGTAATAAAGACCCATAAAAAGGTGCCGTTCCACCAGCTCTGCTTTGATCAGGTAATTTGAATGCTCTTCAGGGACCAGACCTCAGAAACTCAACCACATTCTCCTATGCAAATACTCACAACAATCCAAATTCCATAAATGAATAATACCTCTCTTATTTTTCGTTCTTCTTTACAGAATGACACATGTTAACGTTGCATACTTCGACGGTTTTAAATTGCTCTCATTTTTTTCACTTTTCTAAGATAAATATATTAAATTGATTGTTATAATCTACCTTATTTTAGTTTGAAGTAACTTTTATTTTAAGTTGCTAACTTTTTAGATATTTGAAGTGCAAACATGCCAAATTGATTTTGGCAAGCATTTTGGCAAGCATGCCAAAACTATGGCACCATAGGCTTCTACAGTAACAAGTTCTATTCAATTGACTGAGTATTCCCTTCTATACAGCAACACATGCTTAATACTTGCATCAGTATCTAAGTTAGATATCTAGAATCAAATCTAGATAATTGCTTCGGTTTCAAAACTTGATCTTGCATCAAACTATGCAGCTTTAACCTCAATGGTGATGTGAAATTTAATAAGTGGGACATATTGGGTTTTGCATCCTACTAACATCTGAGGTTTGGGTATGCAGGTAATGAGTACCTATCTGCTAAAATACCTCAGGAAGTTTAACGCCCATGCCTTGCAAAGTTATAAACCACTGCCTTGTGATATAGGTTCTTGATAGAACCAAAGGCTAAGGGAGTAAACCCTAACAGAAAACCATGCTTCCATGGCAGCATTAAGGGCGGTGATGAAGGGAACTCCCAACATCTCCCGTCCAGCTACTGCAGGGACAAATAGTTTGCGCCTGTCTTGACGTGTTCTTGCCGGTGTTAGACCTCTATTTGCTCCCTGAGAGAGTGCTGCTAGTAACTTGCAAAAGCCAGCAGCACTTCAACACTTTGCAAGCAGCTTTTATGAAATGCACAACCACATGAAATAGCGGCGGTTAAGAAATAAAAGCAGTCTTTGTAGCATTGTGACCGACAGCATGATGATGATGATGAACATCTGAAATCACATCACTGTGGGTTTTGACTATGCAATTTAGATTCTTAAAACTTTAGCTCTGCTAAGTTAGAAAGTATATCTAGCAACAAATAGGAATATAGACGAAGTCAAAGAGATTTGGGATTCAGCAAATAACACCAGCCTTCATCAGCCAGTAGGTTCCTGCCTTCGGCAAATGTCGTCTGCTTCTAGACAAGCATCTACATTAAATATGGATACGCGCCGCATACCGACCTCAACACAAGGAAGCGCTCAGCCAGCATGACTCTGTGCTAAAATAAGACTCGCTTAGGATGCAGCTTGTTGCCGCTAGACGGCAGTACCGTGGCACTTGAGCCTGTGTGTTTTGACGGGTGCGTCGTGTGTGTGTGTGTTTGTGGGTGTGCGTTTGCGTGTGTTGTGTGAGAGAGATGCTAAGAGTTGGCCATGAAGCCTCTGTGTAAATTGTAATAATCGAGACGTAGTGCTAAGACAGCCTAAAAGGACACGTGTAAGTGTGGCTGGGAGAGTTGGAGTAAGGGTAGGGGTAGAGGTGGGGGGATTGTCAGACAAAAGCTAATGCCTGCCAGACATTCAACCAGGCAGGAAAGTGTCAGTTCCCTGTCCACTTTCATGAACCTGACAGACAGTGCAAGCTCGTGAATCAAATGAGAAATAGTAGATCTAACCACTAAGGTTGGATATCCTGGTATATGCATAGTGAAACCCCGATTTTACGCGCCCTAAATGTCACGCAAATTCTTATATAACGAAATTTCAATCTCGGACATTTAGTCTTCCTCATTCCTCTCCTCCTTGTCCTGTCCTAGAAATGCTGTTTGCCAGGATAGGTAGTGGCAAGTTTCAATCTTTAAGTCATTCGTTTGGGTATGACGGGGTCTGAAACCCCCCCCCCCCCACATGTTAGAACCCCGCGACCTGCCACACGGGAAGCGGGCGCTCAACTCATTTGGCCATCCCATTATTATTAACCTGATATATTTATATGTAAACAGAAATAGGGCAGACAGTCAAAACCGTCAGACTGTGCAACTTTTACATTGGTGGTGGAAACCTGGCCTACTGGACTTGGGAGAGCGTCTACCATATGCATGCACTATCTAGAAAAGCGCCACCTACCTGCCGTGTACTTGTCGGCGATTGTAGCGCCACCCTCAGTGTGAGGACTCTATGTGACTTACCTTCTGGTGGGGGAATGTGGACCGACAAAACAGACTGACGGAAAGGGTCGTACCGGCTAAGCAACATATCAAATTAAAGCTCGAACTGTGCATCACATTGTAAATCACATTGCTGATAACAAATATATATATACAGTAAAACCTCTCCAAATCGACCAACCATGGGACCGACTTTAAATGGTCCATTCATGGAGGTAGTCGGTTTAGAGAGTTTTTCATTTTGTTACAATGGTATTGTATGGGCGATCGCTTGGGACCCAAATAAAGCGATCGATATAGGGGAGTGGTCGATTTGTGGTGGTCGGTTAGAGAGGTTTTACTGTATACATAATATGTGTGCAGCATAATTTATGCAAATGGGGATTGGAAGTGATGGAAGGGGAGGTGGTGAGACGTAGGAGAGTTGGGGGAGGTGGGGATAGGTGGACGAAGTGGAGAGGTGGGGGGAGATAGAGAGGTGGGAAGATGTGGGGGTGAAGAAGTGTGGGGGGGGGGGGTAGAGAGATGTGGAGACGGTTGGGGAACGTGGGGATGGGGGAGCTGAGAAAGGTAGGGAGGTTGGTAGGGGTGGGGGAGGTGGGGGAGGAAGAGGGTGGGAAGATGTGGGAGAAGTGAAGAGATGGGGAGAGGTGAGGATGGGGGAGGTGAGGAGTTTGGTAGGAGTGGGGGAGATGGGGGGAGTAGAGAGATGTGGAGAAGGTTGGGAGACGTGGAAATGGGGGAGCTGAGGAAGGTGGGGAATTTGGTAGGGGTGGGGGAGGTAGGGAGAGGTGGGGGAGGTGGAGAGATGTGGGGGGAGTGGAGACATGGGGGAGATGGGGAGAGGTGTGGATGGGGGAGGTGAGGGAGATGGGGGGAGGTGGGGATGGGGGAAATGAGGGAGGTGGGGGAGATGAGGGAGGAGGTTGGTAGAGGTGAGGGAGGTAGGGGGAGGTGGGGAGAGGGGGAGGGCTGGAAGAGGTGGGGGAGGTGGTACGAGAGACAGAGCTCAAGTGACCCATGCACGGGCGAGCTGCTCCTAACGCCGGGGTTATCAGTTGGGCACGGGGCGGCAGGGGCCTCCCCAACCGCTACTGAACCAACTATAAACGCGCAGACTGAAAGTGACCGATTCAGGTGCTCAACACCCACCAAGGTGCAGCGGGTAGGGCGACCCACTCAGCAACGCGCCCCACCTCACCAGAACCAAAAGTCGCAGGCCAGTGTGAGTTATAGCACTGCGTTATGTCGGTCCTTCCATATTTGACATTTACATAACCCACAACGCCTCGCTAAGAGCTTCAATATGATCTGGGTGCTTGGAGATTCTGTAGTTTAACTTAGAATGCCGATATTAAAGTTGCATGGTCCGATGGTTTTGAGTTTCTGTCATTTTTCTTTAGATAAATATATTAGGTTAATTGTTACAATTTACCTTACTTTAGTTTGAAGTAATTTGATTCAAAATGACTAACTTGGGAGAAATTTGAAGTGTAAACATGCAAAATGTATTTTGGCGTGCTTGTCAAAACTTTGGCCCCACAGGCATCATCATTAAGAGGTTCTAAGTGCGCCAGTATATAAGTTTGATATGCAGGTTCAAACCTAGATTAAGTGTTTTCTTCAGGAATGTTGATGCTTTTATCGGACTATTCCACTTTAATTTACTGTAGCGGACAAGGGTGTGAAATAGGGTCTTCCTTTGGCGGGGCGGGGGTCAGAGCGGTGCTAAACTTTGGTAACACCGCCCCGCAATGGGAACTAAGGGCACAACGTCAACACACCCATTAAATGAATACTACCGCACATACATCACTATTCTAACCTGGTATTTTCAGTAGGGGAGAGGTTCAGAGCTTACAAGGTATCAGCACACCGGCGAATCAAATGTCGTAAAAAGATGCTTACCACGCATACAGATTCACCGACAGACACACACATACAGACGCAAACATACAGACACACATACAGACACACGGATACACACACAGACACACACACATACAGTCACATGGACACACAGGCAATACAGACAAACACACATATACATACAGAGATGGACACACACATACAGACACACACATACAGAACCACAGACACACGGACACACATACAGACACATACATACAGAAAGACAGACACACATACATACACATGGACACACATACAGACACATACAGAAACAGACACACACACAGACACACACATACAGCAACACATACAGACACACGGACACACAGACAGACACATGGACACACAGGCAGATATGCAAACACACACATACAGACAGATGGACACACACATACAGACACACACATACATAAACACAGACACACATACAGACACACAGACAGAAACACTGACACATATACAGACACACGGACACACATATAGACAGACACGTGGACACACATGCAGATATCCAGACAAACACACATACAGACAGAGAGGGACACACACATACAGACACACACATACAGAAACACAGACAGACATACAGACACACGGACACACATACAGAAACATAAACACACATACAGACAGACACATGGACCCACATGCAGATATACAAACACACACATACAGACAGAGATGGACACACAGGCAGACACATACATGCAGACACACACATACAGACACACACACACACACATACAAACCGACACGGGTCTGGTAATGCAGTTGTCAAAAGGGGGACAGTGTCTTCAGACGGTGCTGTGGGGGGGGGGGGGGGTTCTAATTGTTTGACACGGCTTCTGCTTGACAGGCGGCCAGTTGGAGTTACAGCGAGGCCTGCAGAACTAACAGTACCTGGCTGATTGAATGTGACACACCAAACAGGCTGATGTCACAACATGGCGACCGGGGGTAAGGGTGGGAGTGGGAGTGGGGTGGGGTGGGGTGGGGTGGGGTGGGGTAGGAGGAGGACCTTCACAGTCCAGTCAGGCATTACACAGCCCTGACAGGCGTCAGCCGGGATGGTTGGTTGGTTGTTGGAGTTTTAAATCCTAGCAACATCTAAGGTCGTATCAGGATGGGGCAGCCGGGATGTGGGAGGTTTAGAGACAGCAACAGAATGACAGATATCTTTGTGGGCAAACTTTGAAAATGATTATATCCACCCCGACCCCCGAACCGACTCCATCCGTCGTTTGTCTTTGCGTTGCTGTGTTTTGTTTGTTTGTTTGTTCTGGGCTAGACTTAGTCTGAATAGGGCACCTATATCCTATCTAAATTACAATTCTGATTCTCAAAGGACGTGCATTCCTCTTGGAGCTCTGTGTGGTGCGTCTATGCATTCAAAACCGATGCTTATCAAATTAAAGCAATTGAATCCAGCAATTCCAAATACCATCCAAAATCTAAGATGTGAACGACTTTGGAAGGTAGTCATGATGCATCTCGTTCACTTCCTATAAACTTAAACACTTCAGGCGATTTGTTCACACGTCCATGCCATGCAATCGGGCCGGCCACATGCCATGCAAGCTAGGTCTATTTACAAAACAGAAGAAGCCTGCACCTCAGCTAGACTACAGATGAGTGTGCATGTGGGACAAGCTAACATGGCCAGCTCAAAAGGTCACGTTGGCAGGTAGTTGACTACCGCTGCCAGTTTGCTGTTTGTTGTTGTTTTACGTCCTAGCAACATCTTAGGCCATATTAGGACAGGTGCCAGTGTGCAGCCCACCTTAAAGTTGCATAGTTTGATAAAGGCATCACATTTTCACAAAAGCAAAACACTTATCTAGATTTGAATCTACATATCAACTTAGCTGCTGGTTCATTTATTAAACACTTGTTGCTGCATAGAAGGGATACTGATTCAATCTAATGGAACCTGTTACTGCTTAAACCTGTGGGGTCAAGTATGCCACAATTAATTGTACACTTCAAATATATTATAAGTTAGTCATTTTATAGCAAAGTTGCTTCAAACTAAAGTATGTAGATTATAACGATCGACCTAATAAATCTATCTTAGAGTTAGAGAAAATGACAGAAACTCAAAGCCATCGTACTATGCAACTTGAATAGGGGTATTCCGAGTTCCACTAGTCTCTGATGAAGGATCCAGCATGCCAGATCACAGCTTCAGCATATCCATGGGGAATTGGGGCTGGCTAGTTTCACTTACACTTTACCGCCATATCCTTCACTATATATATAGGCTCTTTACGTTAAACATGTATCCTGATGACCAAACATGGTAGAATTATTGCTATATTGCCATAGGAAATGTCGGTGAAATTGTCCTAGCAAACATCTTGCATTAGATAAAATACCACTTTGTGTATGTGTATTCACCACCTCGCCCCCTCCCCATTCCTTTCCACCATGTAAGCTGACGCTGCGACCCGGCGTACTAATTTACAGCCTCAGTCCTTACTGAGGGTCCAGCGAAACCAGGAATGGCCGTACTGGGCGTAATCGATTAATCAACTCGGGTCACCCGAGCCACTTTTTGGCACATCCGCACATCCTACAGACTCGGGTCGAATAATCGAATACGCTTCTCCACGCTTGGGGTGGGGAAAAATGGTGGCTTAATCCAAAACTTGTTGTTGTTCAATAACCGATATAACTACAGCAAAATGGGATTTAAAGTATGTTATGATTGCATAGTTTAGTTATATTTCCATTTCATTAATCTGTGTTATTACCAAAAAAAAACATGTAGGACTGGTACTGATAGCTATTATCCTGCAGGACGGTACCAGCACAAAGGTGACATCATCATTCCTAGCAAACACCAGCCAATAGGTGGGTTACTGGGGTCGGGTCGTTTTGCACACGGCACGTGTTTTTGTCAACTCCACTCGCGGTGTTTGATTTGAAATTCTAGCAACTCGGGTGACCTGAGTAGCCCGGGTCATGTTGATCGATTACGCCCCCTGTGTCCAACCCTTGTACGGACCGTGGCCACAACAAGATCAAGCACGGATATTCATTATATTAAACAGCACTGAGCACTGGGGTATATACATATATATATATCGGTGTGTATATAATGGTGTATATATACACCAATACACTGCACTGAGCCCCGAGATACAGAGTATATACACACATATACTACATACACCATTATATTGCGCACCGACAGGACCAACAATAACGTAACTATATATATATATATATACACAGACAATGAGGTTAAAAGGTTAACTAAATTTCCATAAATCAATTTTCTAAAAGCGTTTTACTAACATAACCTAAACAGTAGATCTATCCGAAGGCCTCTAAAGCCACCAGGCACCAGACTGAAACAGGATGGTTTTGTCCTAAATGGATCCTGAAATGACCTTACATAATACATTTCCGAGACGAACTCTTCCGATAATGTCGGTGTCTTATGACTGAGCCATTACTTTCCGTTGGTAAAGCACCATAACGTATTCGAGGATGAAAGTTATTTCTAGCAAAAAAGCCCAACAAACAACAATTACAAAACCTAAGATAACACCCCCCCCCCCTAACAAAAACAACAAAAAAAACAAAAAAAACAGCACACACAAAACCACAAAAAAACAACCTGGAAAGCTGACTTCCGGTACAATGTCCGTGATTCTCTGGCAGTGGTAACCCTAGAAGGGCTGTCGGCTCCTTCGTAGGAAAATCGTGGAAATGAGTGTGATCTTTCACCCCTTTCGGTATTCACTGCTAACTGTCATCATTCATACTCACCTTTCTAAGGGCATGCAACTTACACACATGTATATATGCAAAACAAAAAGAAGAAAAAGAAGAAAAAGAGATCAAAAAGACGGACAGTGAAGGTAGGTGGCGCTACTCACGCAGGAGCAGCTTCCGGTAGGCTTGGAGGTCGATGAGCAGGTGCTCATTGGCAATGATCTGTTGTCGGATAGATTCCTCCAGGTAGTTGAGTTGTGTCTGGAGGTCAGCCCCGCCTGACGGCCGCTGCTGGAGGAGGCGGGTGTGAGGGTACGGGAGGAGAACACCAGAGTCAACAGCCGCCACCAGCATATTAGCAACACAACAGTCAACCCCCGACTTACCGACACTTCGCTTTAGGCGGACACCTGTTCAGTAATGTACAAATCTGAGCGGTCAGACGGTCGTGCCTCCTCACACAGCGAAGAGACTGACTTCCTGTCCAGACTGGAAACCCTGTTATTGTGGACGTAGAATTTCCGGAACGAGGGGGGTCTGTACTGGTGGGGGTTGACTGTATGTGGTTAACCTGTTAACCTGTAGACCTGCCACCACGTTGGAAATGCGATGTGGATGTACGTAGCTGTGACATGTGTGGGGGTTTGTGTGTAGCCACCCAGTAAGCAGCCCTCAGAGTCAAACACCTGGACTGTGTAGTTCTGCAAACTGAGTGACCTCTTTCCCAATAGATATAGGACTCCTCCGGGGTCTGTTGGACCTGCCACGCGCAACAGCATTGAACCAGCATTGTAACTCAAACGTTGGAAACTACGTTCGGGTATTCAATGGCGCTGTAAGCTCAATGTTAAAACAACGTCAGAAACAACAGCTGTGGAAAGACCCCCTGCACCAATGACTCTCAGAGTGGGTGCCACCACTAGGGGGCTCCACCACTAAGGGGGCACCACCACTAAGTGGCCGCCTGCGCAGCGCCACCTGCGGGCTTCCGCGGGTGGTGTGGTCTATGCAGTCAGGGTGTGGATTGGGGGATGGGGAAGGGCTGGGAGACCCTGCAATTTCGGAACTAGTAACAACAAGGAGAAGAAAATGTGAAGTCGCCACACCAACATAGATGGGAGGTCGGACCAGCCGGGTAGAAAGGGTAGAAAGGCCAGAATGCGGGTGTGGGGGCGGGGGGGGGGGGGATAGAGAGGGCAGCCAAATCAATGCTACAGTAACACACATCATGAAGCATTAAGGTTAGCGGGTCGCTGAAGCAGACTGTGTGACTACTACTACTACAAGCTGTACCTGTTGATTGCGTGCAATACTTTACCAGACCAGAAGAGCAAGGCCTTCATTCCTGTAGACGAACCACGTTAGGTCAGAGACAACAACACTCATGCCACACACACATAGTTCAAGAACACCTACCCATTGACGCTACTGCCAAAGATCCAGTTGGGCAGCCTGCTCGCAGTGCAGCTGAGCATGGTGCTTGTTACCAGTGCGCCTAGGCACTCACTCACCTATATGGTAGTCGCAGTCAATGGCGCCGCACAGGGCTGTAGACGGGCGTGTCCTGGTGCAGGGTTCTATTTCGTACAGCTACATGTGACAGTGCAGTCACACACGGCGCTCAATGTGGTCAGTAAGGACCTCGGCCATATTCACCTTTATAAGCGTGACGTGACAAAACTGGATCCTTGTTCAAGTTTTCATTTTGGGAAATATCTTCACTGACGAAATGAGTTACCGTTTTCTTTTCTTTTTTAAAATTATTTAAAATCTCTAAGGACTCTAACCACCTGACCCCCAAAAAATGTATTTATGTATAATATTATATATATAATATTAATTCACCCTGAATTAGAAACCCACACCCGATACTGCTATCCCGACCCACACCACCCACACCACCTACACCCCCACAATACTTCAACTCGACTACGTCAACTTATTATAACTTATCCAGCTTTGTCACGCGTTAGCTTCCAAGATGGCGGGCATTCCCTGTGCTCGCCCAGGGCGCTGCCCTGCCGCTGCTGTCACATGGGGGCTGTTGAGAATGGTTGGTTTGGTGCGACTCACTTTTTGGGAGGGGATACTTGAGCAGCTGGTTCTGGAGGTTCTCGCGCACCAACTCGAGCTCCCGCAGGAGTCGCTCATGCTCGGCCACCTGCTCGCTGATGCGCGACTGGAGCTGCTCCAAATGGCGCCGGATGACGTCAGTGTCACCCTGCAGTAAAGGGAATAACAAACACCCGTTGGTCATCCGCCGCCAATGATGCTGCCAAAATTGCATTTATATATTTATAAAAAAGATTTTTTGTTTTTGTTATTTAAAAAATGTTTATTGAAATCTAATCTAATCTATCCGGTGGTAGACAGCAGGCCCGCTTTATCCGAGCTTTTCTCAAATTCGGAGTGGCGTCACCTGCGACGGCCTTCCAAATCACCCAACAAGAAATCCACCAAAAAATATTGTACTACCCACCGGAAATAGACATTAGATGTTGCCAGGACGTAAAACTCCATCAACCAAACAACCAGAAATAGAATTGGGGGTGAGGGGGGGGGGGGGATTAACAGTACTGATCGGGTGTTCGACAGCGATAACACCGAGGTCAAAATTGTAGGTCACGGCCAGAGTCTTTTTAACTCGTCTAGCCCATATGTGGGTGATAATGCGTGGGTGTGTTTTATTCAAATTTATGGTAATTTTGAAACAATAAAATGGGTGTTTTATTGAAAATACCCACGAATAATGAGCACACCCAATGTGTGCTAATACTGGGGCTGGCAGTCACTTGGCTGTGCAATGAACACAAACTATGCGGTCCAGACTACAACCGCCAGGGGCATTAAACTAAAACCTGCACATGTAACTAGAACTACGCATATGGATGGATTTATGTGATTCTGACAATTTTGGCAAAATCAAGAAGCCTTCTTGGAAGACCGTTATGGCACCGACGACATTGGACCAACATGCAACGCGCAACAGGCAACACTTCCTCTCCACCGGCTCAACATGTCTTCTGAATGTCCTTCTCCCCCCCCCCCCCCCCCCCCCTTAGTTACTATCCCCCCGTACAAGTCCCGGATCTTAAATACACACGGGCATATGACATGTAGTAGTAACATCACAGTTTCCATAAGTCATTTTGTTTTGTTCCCGTAAAATATAGAAAGAATTGCCTAAATTTGAGTAAATATGAATATTTACAAATTGGCGCTTCTAAAATTGAATTAATAATTATCATATTATTTCTTGTAAGTATCCCAGGTTCCGTTGTTCTACTGTTTATGACGCTGACTAGTACATATAATATATATATATATATATATAATATATAATATAATATATATATACATAAACGCGTTACACTTACTGAATGCATAAAATTATATATATATATATATTATATATATATATATATATATATATACAGGCTTATTGAATATCTTACCAAAACACATTCTACTAAAAATCGAAAATTTAATGGTTTGTTTCATAGAAACCTATGGTGATGCTACTTTGCCTTAGATGTGTCTACCCATATAATGCGGGTCAAGCCGGACGGTATAGAGGAGGTGGCCGTTGTGGTGGTAGATAAGTACAAAATATGAACAAAGCAAACAGGACACGGTAAACGGGTAAACATTAAATAGGCAATAACATAATACGGATGAATTGAGCACTGGGTTTGTGGAGGAGTGACGCATGCATATGTAATAATATCACTAAGAGCAGAAGTGTGAAATCTACATGCCAGCAGAGACTCGCCACATGAGGCGTCTTACTCGTCACAACGCAGCCGGTGGGCACAGCGGGTGTGGCGGGGGGGGGGGGGGGGGGGGGGGGGGGGGGGATGGCAGGGAGGGTGTTGTGTGGGGGGGGAGGCGCTGTGAGGGCCACGAGTCGCACTCTGTGTACACGGCTATGTGTGTGCGTGTGTGTGTATGTGTATATATATATATGTATATATATATATATATTTATATATATAAATACCCATGGATGGATTATACACACACGCACAGATATATATATATATATATATATATAATTATATAATTATATACAGGAATATATATGTGTGTAGATATATATTATATATATACATATTATATATAGTTGCGTGGACATGTGGATAGTTTACACATACACACGTATATGTGTGTATACAGATACACATATACACATATATATACACATATATACACATATATACACATATATACACATATATACACATATATACACACATGGTGTGGTGCTTGCTATTCTTTATATGGTTCCGGTGTGTATGTGCACATATATACCACACTCATGCAGAATAGCCAGCACCACACGCCATCACTGTACAATGGCTACGCTTCACTGTGTTTGATGCATATTGGCCTATCTATCGTGACCGAACCCTGGTCCGATGGCTGAGAAATCCGCAGTATTGTGACCCAACGAGTTCAATGCTAGTGGGGGCAATGCACTGTCCGATTGGTGAGGGATAGTCAGGTCTCTATCGTGTGCGGCTTTGGACAAAATCAGCGATTCGGACACATGAGGAGGCTATGTAAAACACACTTGTGTGAGAAGCGATGGCAGGGTTTGGGCTGTCAACCGTGAGAGTGAACTATGAGCATTGCACCTCTATACTACAGCCAATGTGAAAGCTAGTGGAGGATTATGTGTGTATGTATAGTACATATATAGTACACACACATATATACATATATATATATATATATATACTATGAGGTATACGTAGTATATATAGTATGTAAGCATATACAGTATATAAGTATATATAGTATATATAGTAGCATATATAACATATATAGTAAATATAGTATATATAATATATATAACATATATAGTAAATACAGTATATATAGTGTGTATACAGTATATATACAGTATATATAGTATAGATAGTATATACACTATATATGTATATGTGCATGTCTAGATAACCATAGATATATACATAGATATATGATGAATGTAGCAAGGTATATACATACTACCTATATATAGGTAGTATGTGTATATCAATATATATGTATCTACATGCTATGTTGTATCCTTGACACCAGATATCACTATCGACATAGAAGCAGACATATCATTGGCACTACTTCAGTGTTCTGTTAGACTAACCAAGCCCTAATGTATATTATGCAAACATGACATACATTTAACTATGCACAATTGTAATTGGAACGAGAATGCAATGGAATATTAAATACAAGGCGCACATCTGAAATGTGTCACAGAAACAGCATGGCCGTTTTCATTGGTACAAGTCGGTATTGAACCTATATGATAGGCCCCTTAACAGGAAATCATCAAAACATATATGTGCAGCAATCAATTGTCAACATGTGAACAAAACAAAAACAGTATTCAACTGTAGGCCTAAAGGAGAGCCTTGATAGCAATCTCATTTCGTCACGCAATCCCCAAGAAAAAAGCCACATCAAGAATTGTATCTTGTTTCGGCTGTACAGAACGCAGTATCTGCTCTCCTAATAAAGTACTCCTTTCTTTAAATGTTAGAGTGTTTTCACCGTATTACCTGAAAGAGAATTTATCAGCAGTATGTTCCAAGACAAGTGTGCCTCATGATTCAGCAGCCTCGACAAAGGTTCTTTCTCATCAAAGGTTAACGCGTCCATCTAACTTGTGGAAAGAAAGAAAGACAGAAAGAAAGAAAAAAGGGTGGGGAGGGGGGGGGGGGAGACGCGAACTAAACACACACACACACACACACACACACACACACACACACACACACACACACACACACACACACACACACACACACAAAGAACTCCCCCCCAACCCCCAACCCCCAACCCCCAAATAAAAACCCACAAAAAACAACAACAGAACAATAAAAAAAAGTAAAAACCTGCCATCCTTCGCCTATCATAATGCGAGGTGAAGATGGGCATTTTAAAGAAGTGAAATAGGGTGATACAGGATGCTCCTTTTTGTGTATTCATATTCATACCAACCAGCACTATAATATAACCACTTTGATCGTATCACCGGAATGGAGGAGGATTCCAATTAGCTCGGCGCCTATTTGTTTTTGCCTCGCCTGCACGCCCCCCCCCCCCACAACCACCACCACCAAACTCCTCCCCGCACTACCCCCGCCCCCGCCCCCGCCACCACCCCCACAGACGTGACGATATCGCCATCAGGCTTCTTATAATGCGCCCCGTCGCCATCACCTCCTCCGTGGTGCGCTGCAGATATGCACTGATGCTCTGGCAGCGATCACTCACATGGGTCTTCTTTGTGTCGAAATTGCCACTTTTGCACTGGACAGAGAGAGAGAAAGAGGGAGAAAAAAACCCACCAAAAAGAAAAACCCTCGAGGTGATTATCATCGCCGGTGTTCTGCACCACGTATCACAGGGGGCGCCACCAGTTGCTGTCATCCTTTATGGCCCGCATTACTAACACGACACCGATCCTCTGCATTTCTGACCGGAAGTAAAACAAGCGGTGGTGTTAACATCAAATTGCCTCGTTTATAGAGTTTGCTTTCGGCCCATTCAGGAGGTGTGGTTGGAACCATCAGTGAAGTGCGTTTGTTCAGCTTGCGTCATATCGACAGCGTTTGTGGTCCAGTTTATTTTGGCGGTTTCGGTTGGCGATTTTTGTTTGTTTGTTTGTAAGCCGTACCGTTGCCTGGCACATTTGGGGGGTGAGCGATAACACGAGAAGTTGGCGAGGCGAGCCTCATTTGAATACTAATGACCCCCATGCGATCTGGTAGGGTCGCTAGAGCTGTGATAGGAAATCCGAAA
This sequence comes from Branchipolynoe longqiensis, assembly GCA_030323885.1. Classification (NCBI taxonomy): domain Eukaryota; kingdom Metazoa; phylum Annelida; class Polychaeta; order Phyllodocida; family Polynoidae; genus Branchipolynoe; species Branchipolynoe longqiensis. Next base: position 31,491,023 of record CM059187.1, on the reverse strand, counting down.
ACGGTGGAAACAGGTGAGCTCAAGTTTATTATAAGATAATGACCACTGCCATGGATTAGATAACCGGATGTCAAGTGCGACATTGTTATAGAGTGCATGCCTTTCCTGTTTTGTGTAAATATCACCATACTGTTAACCATCCTGATATGACCTTAGATGTTACTAGGACATACATCTCCAACAACCAACCAACCACAATGTTGGTTATGGAGTGCATGCCTTTCCTCTTTTGTGTAAATATCACCATACTGTTAACCATCCTGATATGACCTTAGATGTTACTAGGACATACATCTCCAACAACCAACCAACCACAATGTTGGTTATGGAGGGCATGCCTTTCCTCTTTTGTGTAAATATCATCATACTGTTAACCATCCTGATATGACCTTAGATGTTACTAGGACATACATCTCCAACAACCAACCAACCACAATGTTGGTTATAGAGTGCATGCCTTTCCTCTTTTGTGTAAATATCACCATACTGTTAACCATCCTGATATGACCTTAGATGTTACTAGGACATACATCTCCAACAACCAACCAACCACAATGTTGGTTATGGAGGGCATGCCTTTCCTCTTTTGTGTGAATATCATCATACTGTTAACCATCCTGATATGACCTTAGATGTTACTAGGACATACATCTCCAACAACCAACCAACCACAATGTTGGTTATGGAGGGCATGCCTTTCCTCTTTTGTGTAAATATCATCATACTATTTGAACCGGATTTACTCAAATCCTGCATTGTAGACGACTGCACACCGGAATGACAATACTTAGTTTAAAGATAACCCAAGCCGTATGTTATATAATTAAATGTATCGCAGTGTGTGCTAATTTCTCCCAAAATATCATCACACCAAGAGCTAAGTAAATATGCTTCCAAAATATTCAAGCAGCCTCACAGGATATTTGGATTAGGCTTGGCTGATTTTTTGTTAAGCCTACCAACATATCCGGACGGCTACTCACTTACAACCTCGGGTATACACATAGTGACTTTATAGTGCTTGTTCACTGGGATACCAGGACCCAATATCCCACTGAGCCACGTTTTCCTCACACTCATCCAAGCAAACCCGAGCTTCAGGCAAGTCTAAGTTTGATAAGTCGGGATTCTTTGGGCAATAAGCCCAGCTAAATAAAGAGATACAAAAACGGTCCAAACTTCCCTTTTCACTTGGAAACATTATCAAACTTTGGCGTTCACAAAGCAAAATCCGGAAGATCTAAAATCGACGTTTTACCCATTTCTGCAAATTATGCCACGAATGGAACATGCGCACAAGTTGTGGGTCGTCATTAAATACTGTCTATGATTATACGCGTCTAATTTGCATGATAACATTAGGTCTGTCTCGTTTAACGCAATTATTTGGGCCTGATGAGAAATCGATACCCCGCTCCCACACAGACACACTCCCACACCCCCCCCCCCCTCCCACACAGACACACTCCCACACCCCAACCTCCCTGCGCACACAGAAGTCTACCCTAACACCCGCCTGGCATAACCCCACTCACATTACTACCATCCGCCTTCCATTATCTCATCTCTAGCACCCACAATTCACCGCGCCTGCGGCACACTCCTGTCACCCTGAACCCGCCAGAACCCCCACCCACCCACATCCACACCCACATACACACACACCCCTCGTATCTGCGCCACCATCCACCAACCTTAATTAACCCCAATCTGCAAAACTACTCACACCCTATGCCTACTACCACTAGCCAAAAATACTATTGTAGCCTTTCTTTTATGTTTGTTTTTTGTTTGTTTTTGCATCAGCTCATTAATATACCAATCAAATCTGGGCACAAGGTGTAAGCGAAATACTACCCCACACTGTAAATAACTATTTAAGCGCCGAAAGCAGAGCTGCCACTCTACCCTCCTACACTATACTCAATGAGAAACTCTACAAAATAAACCTTTTCCACGGGGGATGCGTAGTGAGTTCTACCAAAGACCCTATAATACTAAGACGGCTCACTCCCTATCTCTCCCATGGTAATGTAAATTTTGCAGTGCCACCTTGTGGTGGGTTTGATCAGCACGGCTGCTGGTAGGTGTTTCACATGTAAACACATACAATTATATTATACATTAGATAGGTAAGTATGAATACACATCAATATGAAATTGCTATGAACAAATACACATCATCAGCATCATCAGCATCATCATCGCCATCATCACACATCTTTCACATTCATATATACATTTATACATATAATATAGCAACTGTTTAACCAAGAGAACAGCCAGCACACCAAGTGGTGGGTTTGATCATTTTTATTATACAGTACAGGCTGAGTGAGCGTCTTAGTATTATAGGGTCTTTGGTTGTACCCACAACATTAGCTTTTACCACTGCCATCAGACTGTGGATTACTGGTGGAAATCCTCTACCAGAGTGTGGATTAATGCTGGAAATCCTCTATAAGTATAACACCCTTCTCAACAAAGCATATTACACAAAGCTAGTTCTTCCACCCCCGCCAGAGGGCGAGGTGGTGGTAGAATGTGTCTATTCCAATCCTACCCGACATTTTGCCTAACCTGAAGTCCACACGAACTCCTCTTCCCAATACCAGGCTTACGCATACCCCCTTCGCCCACCCCACACACACACTTTGCCCGGCAAAGTCTGGCTAGCTCGACAAAACACAGCTCAGACCGTCCGGGAAGGACATTCGGCGCATCTTAAAGAAACGGCAGAAAAGCGGCGGCCGCGTCATGTGTCACGCTTCCGGCTACGGAAGTGTTATTAATCCACACCAGCTGTGTCGGGTTCGCACCGGCGACAACTTTTTCAGACTCAGTGCATGGAAGTGTGAACCTCAGGTTCCTGGTTGGCGCCTCGCCACTTCAGCCCCGTTAAATTAAAGTTGCATAGTCCGATGGTTTTGAGTTTCTGATATTTTCTGAGATACAAACATTAGGTTGATCGTTATAATGTATGTTACTTTAGCTTGAAGTAACTTTTATTTTAAGTGGCTAACCTTTGGGGTATTTCAAGTGCAACCATGCAAATTTAATTTTGACAAGGTTGCCAAAACTCTGACACCACAACCTTCTGTAGTAACTGGTTCTATTAAATTGGCTCACTATTCCCTTCTGTGTGGCAACAACTATGTTTAATAAGCGCACCAGTATCTAAATTAGATATGTAGAATCAAATTTAGATATTGTTTTGGTTTTGAAAATTTGGTGTTTTCATCGGACTAGGCAGTTTTAACTTTAAATCCACTGCGGATTTAATATCCACGAAAATGGCTTTGCAAACAACTATTTATGTATGCAGGGTTAACAAATTCATCACCCCTCACCCCAAATATTTCTATATATGTGAAGTGGGTGAGACTACTCGCCTTGTGGCATTCACGGGCATGCGCCGATTAACCCGTATTTGGAAATACAGGCTACTCGCCATGGCAGACCGCGAATGCCAAACACTAACGGGGCACCGAGTTTCTGGCCGTAAAGCGTTGCTAGGAGACGCAAATTGCGACTCGCCTGGCAACGAAAGGAGGTCGGGCGTTCGGACCCAGACCGATCAGACGTATTTTATGACGCTCTGATGTTTTAGCCGAGATTTAGGCCTATATTATCGAAATTCTAAAGTTGTTTGACATTAAACATTAGGGGAGGGGTTTGCAATATGTTTCTACGCTATGTGCTTTAAAAGAATGTTAGTTTGGATAAGAATAAACAAAGCCGTGAGCTCTTGGAAAAGTAAATTGGAACGTTCCTTGCATTCTTTACTGTCCTCCAGTTTTCTATGGAGTAAACCGCTATGGTCGAACTTAACATTGGATTGCTTTATATATATAATTAAGGGCCTTGAGCCTAACTAGGCCTTATGCAGCTACTTAGCCCATCTGCGGGGAGACTATAACAGAATTAACGTATAGATCTTTTGGCTAAAATAAGACAGTAACTTAGGCTGATTATCAGTGACAGTGGTAGTGACAGTAGCGCATCTGCTTAGTTCTGAATCAATTTAAACATATTAAATACACCGTAAGGCGAGTAGACCAGCCAGTTAGCTGAAATAACGAAGTAAATGCTTTCGGCCGATAAATACGGGAGGGGGGCAAAACTCTGTATTTAGACGATGCTCTGGCTGGCCGACTTTAGCCCGAGAAGAACACCGACGGACACGGACTACCTGCAGACGGGACGAGGGGCAGCGGCGGCCCGCGGCCGGCCCAGGAAATTCACATGGAAATAATTATATAAATTAACACGAAGGCTCGCCTTAAGCGGGAGTGAAATAGCCGACGGTTAAATATGTATATAATAGATTAACACGAAAAACACGAAAAAACGCATTATAATTTATATTTAATAGATAATATCATCAAACACGAAAATGGTTGTTGTGCTACACAAGTATCCAGGGCGCATCATATTAAATATTTAATACCTTATTGAATACAATTGTACAAGGTGCCATCAACACCACCACCAAAGATTCTGCTGGTGATGGTGGTGGAGGAGGTGGAGTGGTGGTGATGATGATTATTATTATGATTATGAAGATTATTATGTTTGCTTGTTGTTTGTTTGTTGGAGTATTACATCCTGGCAACATCTAATGTCATATCAGGATGGGTACTGACTTGTGACAGTGTGCACTCATGGCAACTTTTATAGTGCTGCCCCACTGGGAGACCAGGCCGTGACCTGATATTCCACATGGTCACATTATCCTAATACTGTGATAATCAGTCCGTGTCCTATCCTATTAATGTGGAGCGCTAGGCTAGGTATCAATTTTATAAGTCATTGGTTTGACTCGACTGGGAATCGAACTCCCGATCTTCCGCATGGGAAGCCTGCACTCTACCGATTCGCCCACCGCGTCCGGTCAGTGAAGATAATGATAATGACTAGGATGCTTATGATGATCACCACCATCATCATCATCATTATCATACTCAGCAATAATTGACGCAAGAGCGTGGCAGATGGAATTAAACTCTTGTGGAATACAGAATTAAAGCTTACTTCATATAATTTATCCAAAACAAACCGAGTGGCCATTGTTGTATCCAGTGACGACTGGTGCAGGCGGAATACTGCGGCCGACTTCAATTAAAATCTTATCGAATAAACAAACATACATAGCTCTTACTAGATTATGTAAACAGACAACTTATCACCATCACCATCGCCATCACCTTCAGCGTAACTATGGCAATCGGAATCCTCGCCAAGCAGCTCTGTGCGGCAGTGTTCCACTCGCAGCGATTGTGTCGTGTTCGACGACTATGAGAGGATCAGAGTAATCGGATCAGAATTCTCATAAAGACATTTCAACAAGAAGCGCAAACCGCGGCGCCCCCCCCCCCCCACCTCTAGCCCTCTCGAACCGCCCGTCATGGCGCATCACGCGCCCGGTGCAGTTTGTAAATTAACTGTTGGTGTCTGCCGCCCCCGCCCGCCGTGCAGGGCCCGCCGTGCGGCCGGGGGCCACTAATGGCCGTCGTACCAACAGTGTGCCGACCGCGTCCACCAACAAATGAAATATCAGTCGTCGTGAACGCCACGTGTAGAGAGAGAGACTGTCCTTGTTTGTTTCATTTTTTCTTTCTTTTGTCTTTTTTTCTCTTTCTAATTCTTTCATTCCGTATTTTTTTCATTCCCTTCCTTCGTTCCTTCATTCATACAATCCTGCCCTCTCTCTTTCTTTCATTCTTTCTTCTTTTTCCCAGCTTTCTTTCTTAATTTCCGTCTCCCCCTCTCTCTCTCCCCTGCTTTCCTTCATTATTTATTTTACTGTTTCATTTGTTGTCCTAGCTTCTTCTTGCGGTTCTTTCTTCATGCCTATCTTTGTTTTCCCCTTCCTTTCATCTTTTCATCTTGACCACCTTTTCCCTTCAGTCATTCTTTAATTCCAATCACGATACAGATGCCCTTTGCCGCGCTCCACAGACAATGTTTTAACAAGTAAAATTATTGTTACTAAGAAGCAGAAGAAGACGCCGGAGAAGACGCCGAAGAAGACGCCGAAGAAGAAGCAGAAGAAGAAGCAGAAGAAGAGAAGCAGAAGAAACTGCTGAAGAAGAAAAAGAAGAAGAAACAAAAAGAATCGGAGCCAGGTCATTTCAGTGATAATAGGGGTTGGTGTTTTATCATTTAAACACCTCATCCTCCCCACCACCCCCACCTCTCCCCCTTCTTAGCTACTCATGCAGAAAATAAGCAGCATCAACGCCGGGCGGGCGTGGCCGGGGTCCGGCCCGGATATCATACATACACACCCCCGAGGGCGCGGCGCAGCGTCAGTGGGAATTTATAGTGGCCATTTTTATCAAGATACAACAACTGAGTGAGATGTACGGGGAGAGAGAAAACGCCAACAGTTGCCGCCGCTACGCCAGTAAGAGTCAGCCCGGCGCCACTACTACGGTCATAATAAAGGGAACAGCCACGGGCAACGCTACGAGCTTCTAGATTAAATATGCAATATGCAATAGTACCAGACTGGGTGGCCGAATGAGTTGAGCGTCCGCCTCCCGTTTTGGTAGATCGTGGGATTACAACAGCCAGGTGAGAACCTTGACCAAGGCAAACCAATGATTTAAAAATGTATATTTGCCACTGCCTAGCCTGGTGCTTAGCATCACTAGGATAGGGCAAGGAGCAGTGGAATGAGGAAGATCAATTGTCCGCGATTGAAATTTGCCCTGCTTAATTAACTAATATACCAAAGCAAACAGAAAAATAGTACCCGCCTTCAGTGACCCTTGTCACCAGAGAACAACTTTTTAAAGTACAAATTGTTTTTGTCTCATTTTACTGTCGCTCCGATGACAAGACACCCGCGAGGTCAGGGCATTATTGGACTTGCTATAGAGTTCTCCTTTCTAGTAAAATACTACTGTCTCAGGAACCAGACAATCGACAAAGTAAGGAACCAGTTTAAAAAAAGATTGACTCGGACAGCTCGGCTGCTGGAGGAGGAGTGCTGAAGTCAGCAGCGGCACGGCGGCAGGTTCTGGTGGGAGGCGGCAGGTTCTGGTGGGAGGCGGCAGGTGGCGCCTCGGGCCTTGCTCGCCCGAGGCGCCACCTGCCGAGAGTCCGGAGGGAGGTTGAAGCAAGAGCTGGAGGTGGCGCCCCCACCCCCCGCAAATCAAACACAATGCTATCCACTATGCGTCAATTGTAATCTAATTTAAATGAAATGTACAATGTCTAATACATAATATATATTTAAATCCAAGATAATCACATCAACCATTAATTCAGACTTAAAACTAAATAAGTTTGAACTAAATAAACAATGCAAACACGCACCCGTTATTCTCAAATCCACGTGGGACTACATCCATATCCACATCAAACATAAGAACTGACAACGACTATAGGTGTTGTCCCTAAAGGGGCTGTCACATTAGGGTTTTTTGCGGGAGCGTATGGCGGCGTAGGCGCGTTACGTCATATACGCCGTATACGCTACTCATACGCTACTCATACGCCGCCAGGTGACGGCTTATGTGAAGCATATGAGGCATACGCCGCCATACGCTTTCATAAATCTGTCCGTCCAAATTTGTTTGTGCGTGCTAAAAAAATCTCGACCTATGAGGGCGTATGGCCCATACCGTCAAAAAATGTCACAGCACGCTCCCATACGCTCCTCATACGCTCCTCGTACGCTCCTCGTAGGTTCCACATACGCTCAAAACCACCCGAAAGGTCACCAAATGTCATCATAGGCCGGCACGCGCAGGACCTATGTAGGTTTTCAATACGCTCCCGCCATACACCGTAATGTGACAGGGCCTTAAGTAGTTATTAGCTAAGTAGCTTATGTATTAATTACGTAAGGCCATATTTCCTGCTGAAAGATTCCCCCTTCGGGGAAATTAAATTATATACATCAGATTAAAATCAGTCAATCAGCTCAGATCAGTGCCATAATGAATTAGTATCAGGTGCCCACCCCCTAAATGCTATCTTGTTATCTAAGGCATAATCACTTATACACATATTATTAAATATATAAGGCAGCTGGACTCTATTTGCACTCGCTATATCCATATGAACAAGCCGAAGAGGTGGAGTTGCAGCGACCTGGATACCAGTTGTCAATGCTATCAATCATCCAACCACATTTGCTCCCCCGGCGTCTGGCCGGTTCCCCTCTGACTCGGCCCATTTGAACCCGGAATTTAGTTGAAATAAAATAACGTTAGGTTTTCAGTGACCAGCCAGACTGCACAACTCTCACCAAACTAATTGTGTCCCGGTGTAGGGACGTTCAAAACACTACCCTGTTGAAAACACTACGGTAGTGTTTTCAACCTAAGTTCAAAAGACTACTGTTAACTTCAAAACACTACCCCTACATACATCGAAAACACTATCCAACTTCAAAACATGGCAGTGGGGGCTGTAAGTGTAATGCCGCTTGTTTGTTTGTTGTTTTATGTCCTAGCAACATCTAAGGTCATATCAGGACGTGTACCGACTTGTGACAGTGTGCACTCATGGCGACTTTATAGTGCTGCCCCACTGGAAGACCAGGCCACCAGCACCATGACCGGATATCCTACTCAGTCATATTATCCTGACACTGAGCCAACCAGTCCTTGCCCTATCCTAATAATGCCGTAGGAAGCAACAAGTATAAATTTTTAAGTAATTGGTTTGACTTGACCATGGTTCGAACCCACGACCCACGATCTACCAACACGGGAGATAGACGCTCTATCTCATTCGGCCATCCCGTCTGGTCTGTAATGCCACAAAATGTAACCTACTGGTACATATTGATATGCTGACCATGCCTCGGCGTTTGATTGATTGTTTGTTGTTGTTTTACATCCTAGCAACATCTATGGTCATCTCAGGACAGGTAGTGACTTGTGACAGTGCACACTCATGGCAACGTTATAGTGCTGCCCTACTTGGAGACCAGGCTGCCAGCACCATAAGAGTAGTGTTTTGAACTTAAAGGGAGTGTTTTGAACTTAAGGATAGTGTTTTGAGCATGGCCACAGTAGTGTTTTGAACCTACCTTTAAACTAAGTTGAAAACACTACCAGAGTGTTTTGAACCTAGGTTGAAGACACAACCGTAGTGTTGTTGTGGGGTAGTGTTTTGAACTTACTACACCGGGATAATGAGATGCGAGTGAAACTCCCAAACACTTCTCGCCGTCAGCCGTGGGCGGCATCTGGCTGCAGGCACCCACTTTGCATCCCGCCAGCCTTATAGCATTTAACACCCACTGCGCTTATCCAGAGAACAGCTAAAGTGGTCGATACATTCAGCCCACAGAGTGGAGGGGGCTGGTACTGGTGCGTCCATCTGGGATACTAGTATTAGAGAACGAGCATAACATTACTTTCTATTTGGTAACATTAAAAGAATTTATACTTTCAACCCAAAAGCACTCCCACTCTGCACATGGTTCTCCCACCACTTAGTGCCAAGTCTGCTATTAACTTGAGTTGCCTCGTCAGAGCAGGCACTACATGAAACAGACCCACTCAGAACCAGCTGCTGATTGAACACCACAATGAAACGCACCAGGCCCTGGTGCCAGAAGATAGAACTGTTGACAAGCTTCAAGTGTCATAGTGAACGGCTACCCTTCCCCCCCCCCCCCCCCCCCCACACACACCAATCAATACGCTTGCATTAATTGGTGGCAGCTGAATAGTCGTTCACCTATCGACTGTAACCGGGCAAGGCGGCCTTCAGAGGGTTCGATGGAGTGGAGACACCTCCCCCCCCCCCGACCTACCCTCCACCCCCACTCGCCGCCCCCCACCCACCGCCACTCCTTCCCCAAGTCGACTACTGGCCAAAACATCTGGTCGTGCACTATCTTGAAGGAGATACCGAAATGTCGCAAATTAGCGTCGGATATAATCCCTTTTTCTTCTTTTTTTTCAAGGTAAAAAAAAAGGCAGGGGAAACCTCTGGTTTGGAAATTAGGGGGGAGGAACTTATGTGTATATATATTAGCCTATAGCATAAGTACGTCCACAATAACTATTCCCGCCCGGCTCCTTTAGTATTTCTTCTTGTATTTAAAAAAAAGGGCGATAACAGGAAATAGGTAAAACAATAGGTGATTTTAAACAAATGAATGGGGATATTTAGGGTCTATGAATCAATAATCGGAAGGGAAACTATTTCCCTCATAGAATACGTAATGTGAATAAACTCGCATTTAAAGCTGCATAGTCTGATGAAAACATTCCAAAGTCAAAACAATTATCTAGGCTTGATTCTACAAATCTAACTTGGATACTGGTGCACTTATTAAACATTTGTCGCCACATAGAAGAGAATGCTGAGGCAATTTAATAGAGCCTCTTATTGCAGAAGCCTATGATATCAGAGTTTTAGCATGTATGCCCAAATTAATTTTGCATGGTTGCATTTCAAATATCTCAAAAGTTAGCCATTTAAAATCAAAGTTACTTTACACTAAAGTAAGGTAGATTATAACAATCAACCTAATAATATATTTATCTCAGAAAGTGAGAGAAATTCAAAAACATCGGACTATGCAACTTTAAGAGATTCTTACATCAGATCAAAAAGCAGGCTGGGTGATAATTGAGGGAAGAATTTAGTGAATAGCCAAAATTCACAATTTGTTTGTATTTGTACTGAGGTCAGCCGTGCTTATAGTTCTAACATTCCATATACGCAGTATGCAACATGCCAACGTGAATGGGTATGCAACATTCACATTTTCATTCGCACCGATCGGTCCAGTGAGCGATCCACATTGCTGTCCATGATTTCACATTCGCATTCGCAACTGGACATATGGAACCACAACCGTGCACTTACATGCTTTTCCATTTTTTGTCGCTTTCACATACTGGATACCGGATACTGCATATATGGACTCTTAGCTTTAGCATAGGGGATTGGCCACCTATTGAGAGCCACATGTCCACCGGTACTGATCAGGTGACCAACCTTCCACAACTAAGGCTGGGTATTTAATGGCCCGCGACACATGCCTCGAGGTCACTCCATGATCTAATACCCAAGCTATCGGGGGAATAAAGGTCTGAACGGACACACCGATGCTCATGTCGTTCCTTTGGTTCCGAGGTTCGAGCAGGGAGGGCCAACCTCATCACACGTTAATTGGCTCAGGATATGTCAGTGTCGCTGGTTCAACCTTGTAAGGTTGATCATGTTAGCCGACTTTTGAGACGTCGCGCCGCCATGTCAAAGTTCACTGAGTTAAACTCCAACAGGCAGTGCTTTACTTAAAATAAAGGGGATGACAAAATCAATAATTATATGTGCCTATGTATATGTACATATATATATATATATATATATATATATAAGTTATATCAATTTATATATGTTATATCAATTTATATCATTTTACATTATGTATATAACATCGTTATGGGGCTGTCACACTACGACGTAATGACGTCAACGTAGGGAGAACGTGAAGAACGTTGAACTTCTCGGCGTAGTATGCAAATTTGGGCAGAAGTTGAACGTGGATGCAGCGTAGTGGACGAGAGAGTAACGTCGGTAAAGCGTAGTGATACCGTCGTTCAACGAGAGAGGTGAACGTAATGACGCTGACGGAATGTTATGAACGTTATTCCATCGTCAGAAGAACGTTACGTGACGTTAGCTACGTCATGAGACGTTGAACGTACGTTGAATGCACGTTCTCCTGATGTTCTCCTGACTTTCTGACGTTCTCCTGACGTTGTCCTGACGTTCCCATTACGCCCCGTGGGCATTTGCACTTGGTTTAATGGGGGTCAACGTAGTGGAACGTAGTTGAACGTAGTGAGGAGCGTTGGAATAACGTCCATTTAACGTCATTGACGTTCGCTGAACGTGAACAGAACGTACGGCGAACGTAAACCCTTACGTTCGACCTACGTCGAAACTTTTGAACATGTCCAAAACCTCGACGTATCTCGACGTAACACGACGTAATGTGACGTAGCTCGACGTCACTCTAACGTCATTATGACGTCATCATAACGTAATCCAACGTACATCAACGTAATGACGAAATATCACCACGTTAGGCTCACGTTGGCTCATTACGTCGTAGTGTGACAGGGGTATTACATCGGTGTGTATATACCTATGCATAACTATTATATGTAACATAAAACTGTCCATATGGGGTTATTGATGTGTATATAGCGTATATATATGGTATGTACAATGAACTTATGTGTACTATCGACACATTGCTTAAGACATTGGAAAGCAACCAACAGTTGGCACCTGTACTCATAATATATATGATATATATGATATGTATGATATATATATATATGATATATATGATATATATTACATATATTATATATATTATACTATATATTATGTGTATTATATATATTATGCATAGTATGTATAATATATATAATGGATTCATATTATATATACATTACACATTACATATATTTTATATACATGTATTATACATATATAGGTCCCATTACACATATATTATATCTATCATAGTGAGACAGAATTACTATTGAAGGACAATGAGCAACGTGGACAGTCTGGCCATGACAACAATGAATGTCTCTTTGCTAAAACCCGTAACACTATGTGAGTTAGCGTCTCTGGCGGTAACTCTACATCTGTCCGTCGTTCATAGAAAGGGCAAATAAACACTGAAGTGGATTTCCTACCACGAACTTAGAAGAACCAACCAAAATAAATAAACAATAAACAAACACAACACAACTAAATCGACTTGTGAGCAGCCGAATGGACATGGTCGATCGTCCGTTACTGGACTGGCGCTGTGTGTGGCGCGTGCTGGTCGGCACTTCGTCGTGTAGACCCTATTTATTAATAAGTTGGAGGATCTCAAAAGGGGGACACCTGCGGTGTGACAGGGCCGGCAGGGCACTGTGGGAGGGGCGTCGCCTAATTCCAGCTGAGACCGCACTTAGGGCTGCCCTGCCGGGGCCCAACACCCCGGGCCGCCACCCCCCCCCCCCTTCCCTCCCCCTCCCACGACTGACCGGCCGCGACAGCCAGTCACCCGGCACCAACACCACGACACACCGTGCCCGGTGCAGTAGTGTCCGATCCCGCACCTCGAGGCCCCGCACGCCGACGACAGCGCCCCCGCGCCCCGTGAGGAGCGCCAAGATGTCTGTCTGGTCAGAGCAAGATGGCGGGGTCGGGGTTTGTCTAGGTCTTGTACGGCGATTTATATGTAGGGATAGTTGGTAAGCAGGCCACGCCCCTCCGCCCTTCCCGGCAGGCCCTCCCCGTGCTCCCTCCCCGGGGCCGCCCATCCGGGACCCCCTGCCACAATCAGGGCGGCATTTGGCGCCTCGCGGGCCGCGGTTAGCGCTGATTCTATACGGGGCCGTCCACTCAAAAACACATTAACTGACCTCAGCCCGTCCCGCCCTGCAGTCACCCACACACCGCACACACACGGCATACACACCATACACATACCGCACACACACCACATACACACCATACACACACCGCACACACAGCGACATCTGCACACAAAGATCCACACACAAAACAGGCGAGCACACAACACATCCGTGTACTCTCACACACCAACATGGTACCGACAGCATCACCAATCACCTTAAAAATACTGACATCACCAATCACCTTAAAAGTACTGACATCACCAATCACCTTTAAGGTACTGACATCACCAATCACCTTAAAGGTATTGACACCATCAAGCACCTTGAAATTACCATTACCAACACCATTAAAGATACCGATATCATGACAGTTCCTGCATCAGTGCTGTGCTGTAGTGACGCAATATCACTCTCACTACCATTATCCTGACACTGAAGCACCGGTCCCTTCCCTATCCTACTAACCATCAGAGGTAACCAACGTAGCCTTATCTCGGCGCATCTGCATGAACTGCACGTGCAGAAGACCATATTTACCACACAACACATTTCTTTAATTAAAAGAATTGCCATAAACTTAATTGATTTATGGCCATCCGGTACCGAGGGAAGGTTTATATAATCGATCGAATCGCACATAGAGCAGTTGATAGATTGTCACTGAAATTGATATACATCTTTACATTTAGCTATTAGTTAACACAAATGCAAATGAAAATGATTGGGGACCTCAAAGTCTAAAGTGCATGTCACACCTTACCGGATTGAGCAACGGACACAACTGGACAAAGAATTGTCTAGTATGTTGGTGTTCAGTATCAAAATGTACCGAAATGTGTCGAAATGTTCCAAAGGGAGCCAGACGAAACGGATGCTAAACGGACAAGGAACATACATTAACAAATAGCCACCGGACGATAACAGGACGATAACCAGACGACACCGGATGACACCGTATGTAACCGGACAAGCAACAGTGAACCGACGGGCGAAAACCGAATGTCAAAAGGGCGGACCGAACATCAAACGGACACGTACCGGGCTGTTAACGGACGCGCCAAAAACATATAAAAAAAAACGATGGACCAAATTCCCGCAACACCATCAACGGACTATTCAGGAAGCAAACCGGTGACGTAATGGATGGGTACCGGACATGAAATGGACAAAACGGACTAAACAGACTTCCAATGGCCACCAACCGTACACCTCAGTCCGGCAGTGTCCGATACAAGTTTTGTGCATGTTCAAAACTTCCCCCCGTACACACCGGACACCACCGGACAGATAATGGACACGCCAGATGCCAACTGTATATAAACCGTACATTGCTGTATTTCACCAGACAATGTCCAGTTTCTGTCCGGTTCCTCAATCCGGTGAGGTGTGATTGGGCCTTTAGTGCTAGCCTGAAGTGATGTGCAGCATTGTTTAGTTACATTTAACATGATGTCATTTTAATAAGTTGCTTAGTAGCTAATGACTGAAACTTGAAAGCTCCTGTCGCTGACAAAGGCAGTGGAGTGGAGGTTAGAACGGGGGATGGGGTGTCAAGATGGTCATTATGTTGGCTTATTTTATTCGCTTTTTTTCTAGTAAATGGAATTTTTCTAGCTTGCAACTTTTTCAAACAAATTGTATATATGTCGTGGGACCCTATTAATTTTAGTTTTATATCATCATCATCATCATCATCATCATCATCATCATCATCATCACTACTACAACTATTACACTAGTTGGCATGGGGGGAAGTGATCACTCGACATAAATGAAAGTCCCTTCAGACAACAACAACAACAAAAGCGGACATTTAACTTCCGGTGAACGGGACTGCGTGTCTTTTCGTGGAAAATTTCAAAATCAGCAAAATCTCAGAACTCCTTCATCTCTGATTCAAACAAGGGAGAATGAGGAGGATATTTAAGAAAATGCCATAACTATTTCAATCCATATATGTGTGGTAACACAAGCTGTGTGTGTAGTATTGAGTCATACCTTACTTGGCTACTTCACCACACTATCAATGATCATAAAAGGTTAAGGCCCTGTCACATTACGACGTATATTGCAAGCGCACGGCCAACATGTAAAATCACTTTTTTTACGTCGAGAAGCGTTGAACTTTTCGGCATGGGGGCGGGGTCAGAGTTGGACGTATACATACCTTATACATAGCGTATGGCCAATATATGACCAACGTATGGCTAATGTGCTTCCAGGTGAAAAATGCTCAAATTATGCCGGTGAAAGTTATATGCATTATTCGATCGCCAGAACTACGCCTCATACGTCAAGACACGCTGGAGAAATGCTAAACATACGTTAGACGTACGTTAGATGTACATTATCCATACGTTGTCAGTACGCGGACTGACCATTCCCACTGCCTTTAACGTAGGTCAACGTAGTGCAACATAGTGAACAACATTTGTCTAAGGTACGTCTAATGTACATCGATGTATGCCTAACGTATACATAACATACGGCCGACATAAAATCCACACGTTGTCGAACGTTGTCGTACATCGAAAGTTTAGTGCATGCACAAATCTTTGCCGACCCCCATGACGCACGACGCCGTATCTCAACGAACATCAACATACATTGACGTGTACCAATGATCGCCTAATGCATGCGAAACGCAAAACGACGTATCCCGATGTAGCGGCCAAAAATCACATATGTCGCCATACGTTGGCGCGATGCGTCGTAATGTGACAGCCCCTTTAGCGCCGTGTGTTGTGTGTTGACTACATCGGCGTTCACAAGCACCCCCGACCTCTCCACCCGCCATTCTGCTTCCCCTGCCTTTGCCCATTCCCAATCATGACCATCATCCCAGTCGCTCCCCCTCCCCTCCAACCCCACCCCCCAACCCGCCCTCCGACACCCACCCGCCCGCCTCCTCTGACAATCATGTTGTGCGAAGAAGTTCCCAGGATCCCCCTCGGGCGGCCACTCCTCAAGTGACTGACAATTTCCAAGTGACACTCCTCCCAATGTGGGAGCTGGCAGTGCCAC
Organism: Branchipolynoe longqiensis; assembly: GCA_030323885.1. Classification (NCBI taxonomy): domain Eukaryota; kingdom Metazoa; phylum Annelida; class Polychaeta; order Phyllodocida; family Polynoidae; genus Branchipolynoe; species Branchipolynoe longqiensis. Next base: position 31,474,581 of record CM059187.1, on the reverse strand, counting down.
TCAGCAGTCACCGCTTCCGCACCAAACCACCCACTTATTATCGTTATTATCGCTATTATTCTTATCATCGCTATCACCGTTATCATGGTTACTATGGTTACTATCGTTATTATCGTTATTACAGTTATTACCGCTATTATTGTTATTGTCGTTATTATCGCTAGCATCATTATCGTTATTGTCATTGTCATTATTATCATTGTTATTACTGCCATTACTATCATTATTGTCATTATTATCGTTATCATTATTGTCTAAACTGTCATTATTGTCAGTCATTACTATCAGTAATATCATTATCATCATTATTATCAGTTACCACTATTATGACCATTGTCACCATTATCACTAATATCACCATTAATACCAGTATTATCGTTATCATTATTTCCATATTTCTACTAAGTATGCGTCCCCATCTTTTCTTCTCCGATTCATCACATGCAGGCTGGAAACATGCCGCTTTACAAGCATGCCACACCATGTTACGCTGTGTTCGGTTCCTTCCGGGTGTGTGATCTACACGACGCGCTGGTCGCCTCGTCGTGTTAGTATAACCGAGCAGCTCAGATGCCCGCCCATAACCAGCTCATTTGGACCAGTTTCAGGCGGCCCCAGCTGCGTCCGACAACGGATCACCATTAGGCGCTCCTCCTCCCCCAATTCCTGTCTTGCGTAGAGAACAGGGCATTGGTACCACCCGCCCTCACCCTGCCTCCTGGTACCCCCTAGCGGCCGGTGCCTGCAGCAGACGACACACATGGTGTTCTCTGTGGCGGAGTGGTTAGAGCGTCTGACTTTTTTCTAAGTCGGACTCGTAACCTGAAGGTCGCTTGTTCGATTCCCCATGCCATCACCTCTGCCAATTTGGATTTCCACCGCTGTGTATAACTTACACAGCATCATAAAAGACCAGTTGCTCTCATACCATGTCTATGTGGTGTGGGAAGATAAAACTCACTTGGGTCCGTGAAAGTGTAGGCTTGGGCTTTCTATCAACCAACTATATACTGGTAAAAACAAGACTATTCAGATTTATCCATGATAGGCAATATAAATCTTCTAGAACCCCCCCCCCCCCACCCCCACCCCAGAAGAAACCCACACATCCACAGCTAGCCGCGCTTATGTCCCGGATCTGTCCATTATTTGCGCGCTTCAATTTACACCTTCCGGTGGCGCCGCCAGCTTCTTAGTGGGGTTAGCCTCATCCTGCCGTGATTAATGAACCCGGACAGTGCAAAGTGCGCATGCTACTTCCAGTTACCGGAAGTGGCACCTGCGCACGTGCACCCCACACCCCCTAGGGACTGTTCACAAGTGATGAAACCCTTAATGCGAAATCACTCGCCCATAATGCATCTGCACCATGCCTGCCACCATTTCAGTTAGTGTGTGTGTGTGTGTCTGTCTGAGTATGGGGGAGTGGTCCATAAATGAGGTCACGCAAAGCTAGTCGCATATTTACAACCACCCCACCCCCGTACCGCATCCTGCTGCCGCCCTCCTACAATGCCGGGCTTTAACCACGAGGATGAGCCAACAAGACCCGACTCGACAGTCCATTAGAAGCCTCTGTACTGGTTTACTATTGTTACTTCTGTCAGAATCAGGAAGAGCGCTGGCTGGCTTCCCATGCGGGAGGTCGTGAGTTCGAACCGCGGCCGAGTCAAACCAATGAGTTACAAAATTGATACTTGTCACTACCTAACCTGGCACTGGGCAAGCAAGGACTGCCTTACTCAGAATCAGAATTATGTGACTGAGTGGGAATTATTAGGTAATGTTGTTGGCGGCCAAATCTTCCAGTTGGACAAGGCTTTAAAGTCACCATGAGTGCACACTGTCACAAGTCGGTAGCCATCCTGACATGCCTTTAGATGTTTCCCGGACGTAAAACCCCAACTAACAAATTTGTTATTTCTGAACCTTTGTTGTCAGAAAATACCAGCTGATTAGAAACATGTTTAACTTCTACATGTCACCCTTACATTCTATGTCCGAAGAGATGAGACCAGTCAACTGCCGAGAGTCACACTGCTTGTTTGTTGGGGCTCATTGGTTAATGCTTAGCAATGCTAAGAAACTCCAATAATCCTTCCGTGAATAATACTGAAGTTAATACGTTAACATATGTGAAAATTAGTCATATCCGTTTCCAGACCAACCCCGTCGTGTAAGAAACGAATGGCAGATGGAAACTCTCTGAAGTCATTAGCAAAAAGGTCATGTTTGGTTCCCGTCTTAACCTCTCCATTAAGTTCCACCTGCCACTGCCTTCCATCCTAAAACAAGGGCGCTTAGAAACATGGTGTGACTTATATTTCACTTTGTTAGAAGGATTGAGCCATTGCAAGTAACCAATAGATGATTTCCACCACCACCCCGCCCTCTAACGGCAGTGGCAGAACTAACGTTAGGAGTGTCACTGTGTAGCTGTTCTTCAGAAAGGTGTTATATCGGATTTTTTTTTTTACAAATCTGTCTAAAACGATATTTGAGTATAAATTAGAATATATTTCTCTTTGAATTAGAACGAGACAGAGACATGAAACCAGTGATGGACATGACTGATCTTTTCCTTCCCACAATGCAACAGCTTTGTTATATATCCCCCTCCGGACTGTCCCTCAATAAAAGGTACCCTGGTGGTGGATAATGTTCCTGTACTGCTACAACTTACTACTAGTGCGCACGATGCACATGCGCACTGTCACTGGATATGGCAAAACGTGGAATAATCAAACCGGGAAGAGCGCATATAATTGCGATATATTTCGCAGTCTATGGTGATTGATTGCTCTTTAATGTCTTCTTTATTTGACAGCTGACATATTGCAGCTGGCTTCTCCTCTCGGCTCATGTTTAGTCGGTGCATCTCCGGGCTGCGTTAAAGCTGCATGGTCCGATGAAAACATCAAATTTTCAAAACCAAAATAATTATCTAGATTTTGATTCTAGATATCTAACTTGGAAAAGAGTGCACTTATTAAACATTTGTCGCCACATTGAAGGGAATACTGAGTTAGTGTAATAGAATCTGTTACTATGGAAGCCCATGGTGTCAGAATTTTGGTGTGCTTGCCAACATTAATTTTTGGGTTTGCACTTCAAATATCTCAAAAGTTAGCCATTTAAGATCAAAGTTATCTAAGATGGATAAAAAGGATCAAGCTAATATATTTATCTAAAAAGAAAAGACAGAAACTTAAAAACATCGGACTACGCAACTTTAAATAAGGACGGCAAAATCTTGCTACTTCCATTACAATTATTTCCGTAGTTGCACACACAAGATTGTATCTATTATTAATGACACAATGCTAAATATTATTCACTTTGCGAAGTATATTCTGTGAATGGTATGCAGATTATAAAATAAGCGATTACTTTCACATCACCTTCCACTTCCGTTCAGACATGAAAAATGCCACAGCAAAGTGAAGTATTACTACATACTGCCTATAACATATTTTCATTCTAATGTGTGTGTGTAGGGGGGGGGGGTCTATTCACTAGTTATGCCACACACTATTGCAATACCCCCACCCCCCCCCCCCCCCCACACTTCCTGCCGCCCACCCAGCCACACACCAATTTCTTGATGCTTTTGGAATTACATTAACATCCTTCAGTAATCAGTGGGCACGCTAGGAAAGATACAACCGGACCACTTCAACACCCACACCCCCACTCCCACCCCCACCCATACATGCTTTAAACGCCTCCATGGTGCAATGCCTGTCGGGAGTTCAGTGCTTCCCTCCGGTGGCGACGCGTGGTGTAGCCATGCATTACGCATGCGCAGACATTCGGATGCTGCTGCCATGCGACTACTTCTGCCTCCCTTACACACTTACACACTTACACACAGACACCCCATCCCACCACACACACACCTCCCCCTCCCCCCACACACACCTCCCCCTCCCCCCCACACCTCATCCCCCCCCCCCACACACACACAAACTCCGGGCCACTCGGCAGTTAGGCGCTGCTAGCCTTCAAGGGAACTAGATACGTCCCTATTTCAGAAGATTACGAGCCCGAAGGCATTTCATAGTAAATCAGGACATCAAACGGCCAGATGGGGACGGGCTGCATCTGAACGCTGCTACACAAGAACGCCTCAACAAGGGTTCCCATCTATATCCTCATATTTATCCCACCACAGTGCACCCAACTACCCCCCCCCCCCCCTCTACTGCCTCAAGGTGTGAAACCAACACAGTCCTGATGGAAATGTTTCTTATATCGATAAGTAGTGCTGACTTGCCGAAAGTTCCGTGTCATTTTGTATTCATTCTTTCCATGCTGGGAGGGATACAACTGCTCTGTTTCAACAACAAAAACAACCCAAAACAACAACTAAAAACAACAAATACCAATCAAAAACAACTAAAAACAATAACTAAAACCACAACCAAAACCAACAACTAAAACCAATCAAAAACAACTCAAAACAAGTAGAAACAACAAATAAAAACAACAACTAAAACCACAACCAAAACCAATAAAAAACAACTATAAACAAGTAAAAAACAACTAAAAACAAAAACTAAAGCCACAACCAAAACAAACAACTAAACCCAATCAAAAACAACTAAAACAAGTAAAAACAACAAATATAACAACTAAAACCAATCAAAAACAACACAAAACAAGTAAAAACAACAACTAAAACAACAACTAAAACCAATAAAAACAACCTAAAAACGACAACTAAAACAATAAAACAAACTAAAAACAACTAACAACAACCATTAAAAACAACAACTGAAACATGTGCATGTTTGATCATTCATTGCTCAATGCTAAAGCAAACTAAACAAAACAACACAAGCAGAGACGGCAGGTCATAATGGATGCAATTCGCGAGCCGTGAACCAATCTTTTACCGAAGCTTCCTGACCAGCAATGCGGGTAGCCAGTTCACTATTTACATAAAGTTAGCTAGCACTACTCGATTACATTGGTAAACCAGGTATGAACCAAATAAAAATAAAAATGAAAATGCTGTTTTTCTAAGAATTAAGGATACAGTTTTTACAGTTATTCGAGGCCCGGCGATGACTTAACATACCAGTAGATTTTAATTTGTTTAATGTTGTGTAAATATAGTTTATTTATTGAATAAAGTATTTTGTCAGCACTGGTCTTCCAGCTATCTGTGTATCTCGCAAGATTAACACACCGGGCACATTATACTTTCACAGAGAGTTTTTAAGCGAGGGTCAATGAATATGAATTGCCGCCTACCAAGCAGCAACATAACGCCCCCCCCCCCCCCCCCCCTCCATACAGCTGCATGGCAGCTCGCCGCCATCTGTTAGGGCTTGTCAAACCGTAACTCACGGCCGTCATCCTACCAACCTGCGGCCACCAAGCGGCGACTGTCGGAACCAATTAAGGACCTGGCGTTTCGGACAGTGGAGCCTCGGAAGCAAGCCACGGCCGCGCGGTTTTCTACAAACCACCGCCGGGGGTCCCCGAGGTCTCAACCCACTCGCCGTTCTAGGCTGGTTGGTTGGTTGGTTGGTTGTTGGAGTTTTACATCCTGGCAACATCTAAGGTCATATCAGGACGAATACCGACTTTGTGAGGCTGCGCACTCGTGGTGACTATATAGTGCTTCCTCACTGGGAGACAAGGCCACCAGCACCATGACCTAATATCCCACTCAGTCACATTATCCTGACACTGAGCCAACCAATCCTTGCACTATCCAAATAATGCCGAGTAACTGACTAGGAAGCGACAACTATAACCTTTTAAGTCGTTGGTTTTATTCGCCCAGGGTTTGAACATGTGGGTTCGAATCCCACGATCTACCAAAACGGGAGACGGACGCTCAACTCATTCGGCCATTCCGTCTAGTCGCCCCATTCTAGGACAGTAGATATCAAACCATAGTAATCTTTAAAAGGCCCTCATCTCCGGGCACCGCCCAGGGCACCTGTCACGCAGCACGTCGCGCTTTGATATCACCGAAGGTGAAATGTGGCAGTGCATAGTAACCCAGTTATTGCGACGGTCATTCAATTATTTTCAGTCCCCAAGACCCATCGCAATTTGACCTTTCTTTTAAATTTTAAAATAAATTTGGGGTAAATGAATTTTATTCATATACACATATTTATACATATATACATACATATACACATATATATATATATATATATATATAAGAATGATTTAAATTCACCTGTTACCATAAGTACCATCGTGAGGGGAGTGTGGGTGAGGGAGGGTGCGAGTGGGTGAGGGTGTGTGGGTGAGAGGGGTTGGAGTAAGGGAGGGTGTGTGTGGGTGAGGGGAATGTGGGTAATGGGTGTGTGTGGGTGAGGGCGAGTGCGTGTGGGTGAGGAATGTTGTGTGAGTGAGGGGGTGAGGGGTGTAGGGGTGTATGGGTGAGGGGTGTGTCGGTGAGGGGGGGGGGGGGGGGTAGGCTGTGCAACATGCCGACTAGATGCCTAATGATAGCACTAATTATGGGCGGCAGGCCCCGTACAGTGGTTAACGACGCGCCACCGGGTGTAAAATACAGCTCATTAGGGGACGCGGCGACAGAGCGGCCCCGTGACATGGTAACCGCCCCGAGCCGCTCACCGCCAGGTCGGCCCACGGCTTCTCAGACTAGCCTGGGCCATCCCCCGAGCTTCTCACTGCCTAGCCCGCCAGGCTAATCTTCTCACCAGCTCCGAGCCTGAGATGCTCATTGGCGGGCAAGGCCTGAGACACTCACCGCCCCGCCCTCATCGCACTGGCACAGACAGAAACCTCACAACTCAGCCAGGCTTAAGCTGCTCAACGACCGACTCATAGCTGCTCACCACCACCCGGCCAGCGCCAAATTGCTCACATCCTCGAACTGCTCACCACATTGCCAGCCCCGAGCTGCTCATCGCATTGCCATCTTTGAGCTGCACACCACATTGCCAGCCCCGAGCTGCTCATCACATTTCCAGAACCGAGCTGCTCACCACATTGTCATCCCCGAGCTGCTCATACCATTGCCAGCCACGAACTGCTCAACGCATTGGCAGCCCTGAGCTGCTCATCACATTTACAGAACCGAGCTGCTCACCACATTGTCATCCCCGAGCTGCTCATAGCATTGTCAGCCCCGAACTGCTCAACGCATTGGCAGCCCTGAGCTTCTCACCACATTTCCAGAACCGAGCTGCTCACCACATTGCCTCCCCCGAGGTGTTCACCACATTGCCAACCTTGAGCTGTCACCGCATTGCCAGTCCTGTCCTGCTCACCACATTGCCAGAACTGAGCTGCTTACCACATTGGCAGCCCCGAGCTGCCCACCGCCCCAAGCTGCTCATCACGAGGTGGCGTCGCGAGCAGTCTCCATGCGGCGTGAAATACGAAGGGGTTAGCGCCGCATCGGGAATAATATCACAGGGCGTGGTTTTCTACTCAATCCATTCCGCGCCGAAATTAACAACAATCCCATCCTGTGTAATGGTGGTGCTGATGGGAAGAGTAGTGGGGGGGGGTGGGTTATCTATTATATTGGCGGATGAAAGTTAGGGTTGTTTGTCGGCTAGTGTTTGTTCATTGGATAAATATATGGGTTTTTGTGTGGATTTTGCATCTTCCAAATTGCATCAATTTATATATAAAGCAACGCAACCCCAATGTACATGACATGTTAAGCTTTATTGGTGAAAGCAGTGGGGTGTTTTGTTTATGGGGGGGTAGGTGCTTTTTTTTCAAATTTCCAAATACACGCTGCGAAGCCCATAGGGAAATTACGAGTGAATTTGGTTACGCGCAGTGAGAGCTTGCGGGGCGGGTTTGAAACAGCGGGACTGGAAATGAGAGCTTTCAGCATAATCTTAATGCCGTGCTGCCCTATTCAAAACAGCCTCGTTGCGAATATCACTATTTCTTATTGCCTTCAAGTTATTGTGGTGGCTGACAATATGCGCCACAAAAACAAACAAAAACACACACAAAAATAGGAAAGAAAGACAAGAAAAGCTAAGGTATTGGTTGCGTTATGCGCTACAGCTCGTGACGTGTGGCCACCGTGCACTTTACCAATAATGCCGCCTTAATATTCACAACCAGCTGGCTTCGGAGAGCAGATGTGCCGCCCGCTAATTGGCCAACCGCTGCCACCTACACTGCTCAGCTCAACCGGAACCGGAAATAGAATTGAGCGTCACTGTCGGCAGGAAGGGTAGTTGGCAACTAAACGAGCTGCAGAAAGGGGCCCCCGCATAAAACAGGCCATTTAATGCTGGCCAGACATTCCCCACCAATCGCCACCACTCCCCACCCGCTCCCACCCACACCACACCACACCACACCCCACCCGCTCCCCACCCACTCCCACCCACACCCCACCCCACCCAACAACGACGTCCACGTCACTAAACTAGCGCTTTATTGCCTCAGATGTGAATCTGGAAATAAACTGCTCGCCCGTGTGTGTGAATTCATATGGAGGTGCGATCCGGCCAGCTCAGTGCTTGCTATTGTGCGGGAAATTGTTGGCGATTTGATAGAACGCCAAACTAGACTTTGGTGGGGTATGGAATGGGGGAATGGGGGAATCGGAGGATGGAAATGAGAATGGCAGGGAAGGGAGGAGAGGAGAGGGGAGAGGAGAAAGGTGAGGGGAGACAGGAGAGGTGAGAGGAGAGAGGTGACAGGGGAGAGGGGAGAGGAGAAAGGTGAGGGGAGAGAGGAGAGGTGAGAGGTGAGAGGAGAGAGGTGACAGGGGAGAGAGGGAGAGGGAGAGAAGAGAGGAGAGAGGAGAGAGGAGAGAGGAGAGGGAGAGGGGAGAGGGACAGGAGAAGCGGAGAGAGACAGGAGAAGGGGTGAGGAGGGGTGAGAAAGGGCAGTAAGGAAGGGTAGGAAGTGGCGTCTTCATAGTGCTGCTCCACTGGGACATAATCCGCATTATTACCCGATATCTCACTTAGTCAGATTATTCTGAGCCAACCCGTTGTTACCCAATCCTATTAATGCCAAGCGCCAAACAAAGAGCATCAACTCTGTGAAGTATGTAGCTTGATTTGACCAGGAATCGATCGTACAATTGGAAGGAAGCAGGAAGAGCAGAGGAATGAATTGTACGCTATAACCACTCGTCAATCCGGTCCCAGTGGAGGGATAGGGGAAAGGAGGTGAGCGAGAGGAGCGGAGCGAGGAGGGGAGAGCAGAGGAGTGGAGAGCAGGACAGAGGAGAGCAGAGCAGAGGAAAGGAGGCAGGCTTTTGCCAGAGGGTAACATGGGTCAAAATCTGTACCCTTAAATTCTCTGAGGGAACAGTTTGAGGGTACAACGCTGTACACTCAAATTGTTTGGACAATTTTTGTTAAAGGTTCTTCAAGGAGCCAGAGATAACAAAGCCTCCAGACGACCCCCACCCCAATTCTGCAGACCCTCAAAGTATTTCTGGCGGAAACCATGAGGGGGAGGGAGGAGGGGCGGGAAGGGGGGTGGGGGGAGGGAGGGGAGCGGAGGGGGGAGGGAGGGGAGGGGGGGGAGGAGGAGAGCGAGGAGGGGAGGGAGTAGGGGAGGGGAGGAGGGGAGGGGAGGAGGGGAGGGAGGAGGGGGAGGGAGGGGGGAGGAAGAGGGGGGGGGGGATGATGGAGGGAGAGCGGCACCAGGCGTAGGGGGAGGGGGAGAGGAGGAGGACGGAGCTGCAATGACCCATAACATGAATGTTATTATGGGCGGGACCAGGTTTAGTCCCAGGACGTGATGTGCGCGACCCGCAGGGCTTGTACGACTACACAGTGTGCAGCACAGAGGAATGGTGACATTATAGTCCTCAGACCTCCCCCTCTCTTTACAGCGACTTTTACTGATCGGCTAGCAGCGCGCGCAAGTCTATCGGTACAGTAAGAGATGCTTTGTACTGAATGTGTCAGAGGAGGTGAGGGAGGAGAGGAGGAGGAGAAGGAGATGAGAAACGGGGAAAGGAGTAGGGAGGAAGAAGAAAATGAAGAAGAGAAGAGAGGTGGAAGAGGAGGGGCGTAGGGGGGAGGCATAGGAGGAGGATGCAGTAGAAGAGGCGAGGGAGTGGGGGGGGGGTAGGTTGGAGGAGAGGGAGGGGAAGGAGACCGTAACGCTATTAGTGAGTTCCTACTTAAATCATACACTGCCTCACTTCACAGGGCGGAACCTCTCGAAGACAGCACCATGCCTTTTTACACCTACCCTGACAGTCTTTTTTTGTGGCGGTATCCAGGAGTGGAGGCATAATTTCCGGCACCCCTTCCGGGTCGACAGCTAATTGAAGTACCGCCCATGAGCTGTCACTATAACGACAGCGGAAGTGTAATTCTGACCTCCCATGTCGTCACTCAAGGGCAACTCCCTAAGTTCAACGAGCTATGACGTCACTCGCGGATGGCTAGCGATAACCGGTGCATGTTTTGAGTGAGAGTTCACAAATGAACTAACCGGTCACCATATTGTCGAGAATGAACATTTCCTTTGTTTGATTCATCAGAAGGTATTAGCGGGTGGGGGGGGGGGGGGGGGGGGGCTGGGCGGGGCGGGGCGGGGCCGGGCGACGCAGGGCAGTAGTGGCGTCACCGTGGTACCAGAGTATAATGGAGGCTACAGTAGTAAGGAACAAGAGAATAGCTGCTTGTCTATAAAGCCGAGACAATCGATAAGAAACATATATGCACTGGATAGATAGATAGATACATAGATAGATAGACAGATATAGATATATAGATAGGTAGGCAGGTAGGTTGGTAGATAGATAGATATATGTATAGCTAGATAGATGTTTTGTTTGTTGTTTTACGTGCTAGCAACATCGAAGGTCTAAGGGCAACCCGGAAATGGCCGCGCATTAAGGAGTGCTCATGGAGAGTTGTGCCAGCTCACTGGCGGAGAGTCCCCCGCCGACCCTGCCACCCCGCCCCATCTTCACTCCCCCCCCCCCACTCGCCGACCCTCCCCCCCCACGTCCCGCCTTCACTCCACCCTTTGCCGACCCTCCCTCCACCCGCATTCACCCCATTCCCGCCGATCCTCGTTCACCCTGCCTTCACTACCCCCCACCCCGCCCCCACAGTGCGCGGTAACTCAGCCCCAGAGCGGGGTGGCCTACACCCGAACACGACAGAGCCTGGCTCAGCGAGGCGCCCACTCAGCCCTCCCCCCCCCCCCCCAGCCCCATTTGTTTACCGGCCCTCCCACGCCCCACCCTCCGTGTCCCCGTTTCCCACCAGCCGCTGGGGCGGCAGGAGGAGCGGCCATCCCGGGGCGCGGCACGCAAGGGTCCCGGCAAGGGGGCTGGTAAATGCGCCCCTCCAGCCCTATACATCGGCCGCCGCCCGGGCCGTCAGGCGTGTAATCCCCGGCGTGGCTTGGCGCGGGGGAGGCGGCCCATCCCTCACCGCGGCCCAGAGGACGCTGTGCCTAATTCGGCCCGTGAATACCTGACAGTGTCCCGGTCCTCCCGGGTCTCCCGCCGCGCGCCCCCGGGAGGCGGCGGGTGAGGGGCCACGCGCCCTACGCCCCGACCCTGCCTCACTATTCATCTCGGCCTGTCGCTCTGACGCCATTCATCGCACTGCAGACCGCGCCCGCATTCTGTGCGCAGTTCGCCCATGCGCACCACACTCCTCTTCTATCAAAGACAACATGTCTGCCTCACACTACAACAAAGCCCTTACACGCAGCCTCCCTCCCAGTCTCACCCGCGTCCTCCTCCTCCTCCTACCAGTGCCGCGCGCACTAGGGAATTGGTGACGTTTTTGGGGTGTTTTTTTTTTGTGGGGGGGACCCTTGCGCCAACTCTCCACCGACTAGTACCAGCAGACACAATTCCGTGTTAGAGTCTTTGTGATGGACGCCCGCCGTCACTGACACTAGACGGCGCCCAACCGAAATTAGCGTCCCTCGACATGAGCACTAAAGTAGGCCAGGATGCTTTCCCTGAAACCCCCTTGCTACGAATGCGTTTTGGGCACAAACAAATACATTACCAACATAAGAATAAGAATAATTTTTTTCAGTTTTGATCTAAGTTCTTACCAATTCTCGCGGCCTACCGTAAAGACACCGCTTCAAATAAAGATGTAAAACAACGCTCGGCGACCACTTGTGTCTAAATATAGATCTGCCCATGGCCACCAATGCAGCACTGGCGTGGTCCTGTACGACGAATGTAGTCGGCGGAATTCTAAGGCCGTGGGCCAGGCCTGGCTTGCTCTGGCTCTCGGGGGGTTTCCCAGGGGCTTCTCCACGATTCTCACTGTCCGACAACATTACAAATGGTCATCAATTCGCATTGATTGCTGCCCGCCGCTTGACCAGGCCGGGGGTGTCTTAGCCGGGAGCAGAGGGTACTCGCCATGAAGAGCAGCTACTTGACCAAAGGTGGGTGCGTGCGGGAAGGGTTAACGGTGTATTCATGTGTGTGTGTGAGTGCACGTGTACATGTATGTATGTGTGTATGTATGTATGTATGTATGTATGTATGTATGTATGTATGTATGTATGTATGTGTGTATGTGTGTATGTATACATGCATGCATGCATGCATGCATGCATGCATGTATGTATGTATGTAATATTCGCCACCAGTCATATTCGGAAATAGGTAGTGAGTGAGATACAGACAACTTATACAGTCATTTATACCGCAAGTGTGGGTAATATGTATGCTTATGCACGGATTTAAACAAGTATAAACCAAGTGATCCAACATTGGACGACGATAAGGTTACAGATAAATAGAAGTACAATGCATAATTTATATTCATATAATATAATATAGAGCATATATTATAATGTGTGTGGCTGGGTGACTGCGCTATGTAGTTTATCATGATCCAATATACCGTCATAATCAATAGCTTGACAGTTAATTGTTTTGCTCCGCCTAGACCGGAAGTTTGGTTCTAACCGGCCGCTAGAATGCGCAGTAGCCAACAACAGGGGGTGAATAACTCGAGATAGCGCAATGTAATGGGGACATCATTTATTTAATTGTATATTTATACAATGATTTATTTAATTAATTTCAAATAATGGTTTCAATTGATTGGTGGTTGCTTTACGCCGTGTCGGCAGCATATGCCATATTCACGGCGAGTCCAATAGTGGACTACCTATGAGATATGTCCGGCCGACATTTGCAGAGGTGTGGGGTAGATACATTCATTCCGGTCACTAACACAGAGCAGCAGCTAACCCGGGAGACCTTAGCCGCCTAGTCATCAGACCATCCGTGTGTCTTAAAGCGGTATAGCCCGATCAAAGCATCACATTTTCAAAACCAAAACACTCACCTAGGATTTATCTGACATATCCAACTTTGATACTGGTGCACTTATTAAGCATTTATTGCTGCATAGTCTGCATAGTCTTAACATTTGTTGTTGTTGTTGTTGAAGATTTATAGGGCCTACTGCCTATCACGGATAAGTCTGAATACACTTGTTTTCACCATTAGACAGTTTGTCGATAGAAAGCCCGAGCCTACCCTTTTACCGACCCAAGGGATTTTTAACCTCCCACACCACATAGACATGGTATGAGAGCAACTGGAATTTGATGATGCTGTAAGTTATACACAGCGGTGAAATCCAAAGTGGCAGAGGTGGGGTCACAGGGAATCGAACCACTGACCTTCAGATTAGGAGTCCGACCTAGAAAAAAGTCAGACACTCTAACCACTCCGCCACAGAGAACACATCTGATATCTGAAGTGAAACCATACAAAGCTAATTTTGGGGTGCACCCAGAAAAGCAGGACCCATTTTCTAATGCAACAGCATAACACAGGGACACCAAACTGCAATAAATGTTTTATGAGTGAACCAGAATCTAAGTTGACCATGTAGAAGAATCAAATCTAGGGAAGTGTTTTGGTTTAGAAAATGTCATGTTTTCATGCAGTTTATATTAGGACTGCAGATAATACCATACGGGTAACGCTAAGTATGCGGTATGCGAATGTGTATGAGGTGCATGGTGATGGCGGCACTGAACATGGCACACTGGGTTTGCGTTTGTACCAATCGCTATATGGAACAATCCAGTAGGAATGCAAACCGAGTGTGCTGTTTCCAATACAAACAGCGAAAAGTCACCGCATACCTCATACGCATTTGCATACTACATACAATGTATATGGAATCCTAGGTTTAGGGTGAAAAATGAATTGCGCAATGGTTAGGTAGTCAGTTAGTTAGTTAGTAACACGGGCCGCGGTGTTACCGGCGCGTTAGGTGGCGCTGTCCCTTCTGCTCTGAGCTAACCTCACCTGAATCATCATCAGTGCGCCACACCTCAGCCACGGACAAAAGACCAGCACATGCAGGGCCGGTCAATCACCGTCGAATCTGCCCAACGTCTCTCAACTACATTACCGGTCATGCATTTAACAGGACACGCCGGCTGACGCTACAAACCCTAACAGAGTCCCGCCGGTACAGTCTGCTGTATAATTAGGGAGGCTCCTCCTCCTCCTCCCATACACATAAAGTTGCATAGTCCGACGGTTGTCATTTTTCTCAGCTAAGTAAAAAATATTAATTTGATTATCATAATCTACCTTAATTTAGTTTGAAGTAAGTTATATTTTAAATGGCTACATTTTGAGATATTTGAAATGCAAACACATGATATTAGTTTTGGCAAGCATGGCAAAAACTCTGAAACCATAGGCTTCTTCAGTAATGAGTTCTATTAAATTGACTTAGTATTCCCTTCTATGTGGCAACAGATTTGTGAAAAGTGCAGCAGTATCTAAGTTAGATATCTAGAATCAAATCTAGATAATTGTTCTGGTTTTTAAAATGTGATGCCTTACCGGACTATGCAGCTTTAAGTAACATATACCCACCCCTCTGCCCCAGATCCCCCCCCCCCGCCCCACCCCACCACCAGCACCACCACTGCACGAAGGTCCATTCCCATGTGGCATGTGATGAACTATGCACCTCTCCACCCTCATATGGAATATCCAAAGACAAACCATGCAGCAAATAGCAACAGACTCACTCCCATCAGCAACCAATTCCCGTAAGCATAGAGACTGACTGGCACACACTCCATATCGTGACGGACTCTCCAAGAGAAAACGCACAGTTCGCACATGAAGCATGCGAAGACGACTCACCACCGCGATATTGTACTGTACATAGGGAGACATCACCCTCCCATACAGGAATACGGGGCCATCACACTCTAATACAGGAATACAGGGACATCAGTCTCCCATACAGGAATACGGGGACATCACTCTCTAATACAGGAATACAGGGATATCAGTCTCCCATACAGGAATATGGGGCCATCACATTCTAATACAGGAATACAGGGACATCAGTCTCCCATACAGGAATACGGGGCCATCACACTCTAATACAGGAATACAGGGACATCACCCTCCCATACAGGAATACAGGGACATCAGACTCTAATACAGGAATGCAGGGACATCAGTCTCCCATACAGGAATACGGGGACATCACTCTCTAATACAGGAATACAGGGACATCAGTCTCCCATACAGGAATACGGGGACATCAGACTCTAATACCGGAATACAGGGACATCAGTCTCCCATACAGGAATACTGGGACATCACACTCTAATACAGGAATACAGGGACATCAGTCTCCCATACAGGGACATCACACTCTAATACCGGAATACAGGAATACAGGGATATCAGTCTCCCATAGAGGAATACGGGGCCATCACACTCTAAGACAGGAATACAGGGACATCAGTCTCCCATACAGGAATACAGGGCCATCACACTCTAAGACAGGAATACAGGGACATCTGTCTCCCATACAGGAATACAGGGCCATCACACTCTAATACAGGAATACAGGGACATCAGTCTCCCATAAGGGAATAAAGGGCCATCACTCACACAGGAATACAGGGACATCACTCTTCCATACAGGAATACTGGGACATCAGTCTCGCATACAAGAATACAGGGCCATCATTATCGCATACAAGAATAGAGGGACATCACCGATTGGTGCCCAGCCGCCATTTCCCAGTTTCTCTCCTTTGATCTGTCACGTGGTCTGTCATGTGGGCTAATGACTTTTCACGTGGGCTAAAGGTCAGACAGAGAATGAGCAAATCATAGTCACTCACCGGCAGCTGCTCAAAACAGCACAGCACAGATCAGCGCAACTTCTTGTCAGGTTTTTGTTTGATCCACGACCTCTAATTAAAGCTGCATATTCCGATGAAGCATCACATTTTCAAAACCAAAACACTCACCAAGATTTGATTCTACATATGTAACTTAGATACTGATGCGCTTATTAAGCATTTGTTGCCACATAAAAGGGCATACAAAGTCAATTTAATAGAACCTAATGGTGTCAGTGTCCGGTGTCAGAGTTTTGCCATGCTTGCCATTTAAAGGCCCTGTCACATTATAACGCATCTCGCCAGTGCACCGCCAACGCGTAAAATCACTTTTTTATGTCGAGATGCGTTGAACTTTTTGGAGCGGGGGGAAAAGTTGGACGTCAGCACAATGTAGTGGATGTAAGGGTAGCATCAGTCCAACGTAGTGGTAATGTATGTCGACGCATGAGAAAAACTACAAAAAAAGTTTGGCACAACGTGTGGCTAATGTGCCTCTTGGGGGTGCGGTGTTTACCTAGCGCTCCCAATGTTCTGCTAGCGACCGTTAAACGTGTTGCACAACGTATGAGAGCATGATGCCAGCGTATGAGCGATGCATGTCCAACGACAGTCCAGCGCATTTCGGCGTTGCGCCAGTGTGCACCCAGCGCACGTGACGTTGGCGTAACACGTGAGTAACGTATGACAACATGCGGGGGCACCCGACCCACCCGCAAAACGCTCACGGCTCGTTCGCAGAATGCGGGTGAGCGTTATAAATGTTAAGCGAGCGCCAGATGCATGGCCTATACGTCAAATACATCGAGACACGGTGGAGAAACACCAACCGTGCATCACCCATACATTATGCATACGTTAGAACAACGTCATCATACATTGGTGTTACGTTGCCAACGCGCGGACTGAACGCTCTCTGTCAGGGGAACGAAAGTCAACGTAGGACAACATAAGAACAACGTTCCTCCAAAGCGTGTCTAACATATCTCGATGTATGCCTAACATAGGCGTAAGGTAAGCATTCATGCGTTGTCGTACGTCGAAAGTTTTGTGCATGCACAAAACTTCACCGACGCCCTGACGCGTGCCGCCGTATGTCGACAAACGTCAATGTACATTGATGTGTACAAACGCGTACCTAACGCACGCGTAATGCATAACGACATATCCTGACATAGCGGCAAAAAATCACATACGTCGCCGTACGTTTGCACGATGCATTGTAATTTGACAGCCCCAAAATATAAAAATTACTTCAAACTAAAGTAATATAGATTATAACAATCAATTTAATATATTTATCTCAGAAAAATGACAGAAACTCAAAACCATCGGACTATGAACCTTCAACCTTGAGATGACCAAGGTCAGTTGAGCTTGTTGGAATGCAACACTGTCAGGAAGGGTAGCGGGGCCGGAGAGACAAGATACCGGCCCGGGGGCTGCGCCGTTCCGGTGCCGCGGCCCGCCTTTTCTGGGGTCTCGGCGCTCACTGTGTACACCCTTTTAATGCTTGTTTTAGGGTCTGGCTGGTTCCCGGTAAGTACTGCATAAAGCACGCAGTGAATGTTGCGTTCATGCTGCCACGCCGCCTCGCCATGCATAATGAACCACTCCGCTAACGAGGACAACACAAGTCGGTGAATGAAGGAGGGCGGCGCAGTGTCAGTCACTCTCTACCCCCTACCCCCACCTCCACGCCCCACAACACTGGATCCCCCACCACACACACACACACACAAACACACACACACACACAAACTTCACCAGGCCTGGCACCTGCGCCGTTATTACTCCTATCACATCGCCCCACACCTGAGCAGGTGGCCCGCACCCCACCGTTACTGTGTGGTAGCCGATGCGCCTAATGGAACAAGGAGGCGGACTCGTGCCTGCAGCAGGGCGCCACTTGTATGCACTACTTAGCGGCCGGACGGCTGGCGCGGAGGGACGACCCCAAGTACGCCATTGCGTACGCTGGTAGCTCGGGAGTGGTAGTGATGATGGTGGTAGTGGTATTATTGTGTACGCTGCTTGCTCGTGAGTGGTGGTGGTGGTGGTATGTGTGGTGCTGGTGGTGGTTGTGGTAGTAGTAGTAGTAGTGGTAGTGTAGATGGTGGTGGTGGTGGTGATGGTAGTGGCAGTGATGGTAGTAGTGATAGTGGTAGTGGTGGAAGTGGTACTGCTAGTCGTAGTGGGAGGGGGATAGGCTGGACTACAGACAGACACAGACAGACAAACACACACATACACACATTCCCACCTGAGCCTTGGAACCATATAGAACATCCCCAGGCAACACTCTACACAAAAGGAACCGCCCCTAGTCGCATCTAAACGGCATGCCCACTTAGCATCCAGGCAGAGGATAGAGAGGGATGGGGAGGGGGGGGGGGAGGGGGAGGGAGGGGAGAGGGTATGGGGCATAGGGGGAGGGGGGAAGAGTGGGACAGAGGGGGATGGGGAAGTGGGAGAGAAGGGGAGTGGGGGAGAAGGGGAGTTGGGGAGAGGGTATGGGTGTTTGCTCCTGAGGAGTGCACTTGTCCAATGAGTGGAGTAGACGCTCAATTCCACTCAGTTTCTGTAAACGTAATGGTAAGCCAGCCTATCTAGGACATAATGAATGACACACCGAGACATACTAGTCAGGAGAGATTAGCACGACATGACCCATGACCTGCTTTGTTGTATGCGCGCACTTAAAGCCGCACAATAACCCAATCAGTTACCTGGACATGAGTACTTAGTCGGATCAACACACCGGATATTGCGCGGAGGAAGCTGCGCACAGGGAGCTGCGCACATGACGTATGCACAGGAAGGAAGCGATACTAACTAATAACCGACCATTGACTAACAAATTACCTCACTGACATGGCTCAAAATAACTGCTCTTCGTCGTCTTACCTGATTAGCATTTACAGGCCCTATTTGAATTGTGCATGTTACTAAGCAACATATATATATACTCCACAACACAACGAATGTGTAACTAGAGCGTCGTCATGTAGCGAATTCAAATCCAGCATATCTAAGGTAACTAAGTCAACGGGATACCGGACAGTTCATATGGTCCCCACTTCCACTTCACTCTTCATACGAAGCAGTTCAACGTCTCATCTCACCGTTTGCCTTCCACCCACCCTACATGTACTTTAGGCTCCGATATATATATTTATATATACATATATATATATATATATATATACATATATATATGTGATTATGACGCACTATACGAGTATAAATACAAGTACATCCTATATTTCATTTTGCGCATTGGTGAAGTGCCCCTCCCCCTCCCGTGTGTTGGGTAAATTGCCGGGCGAACGCCCCCCTCGCGTCACAGACTGGAGGAAAGTTATAAATATATATATATATATATATATATATATATATATATATATATATATATGTAGTCAGAGGCACGAGACTGATTAGAACGCTTTGAATTTACAAGTCGAGATTAGCTTATATCCATGTAAATAATTTATAGATAAATAACCTGTTAGTCCCACTGTTAATGATGTTGCGGTGTGAACTATAGCCTACGGTTCCGGTTGACATTATTTGATAAAGATGTGGGCCGGGTGGGGCGGTGATAGTTATGGTAGTGGTGGTGGTGGTGGTGGTAGTGGTGATGGTTGGGTGGTAGTGGTGGTGGTGGTAGTGGTGATGGTTGGGTGGTAGTGGTGGTAGTGGTGGTGGTAGTGGTGGTGGTAGTGGTGGTGGTAGTGGTGGTAGTGGTGGTGGTAGTGGTGGTGGTAGCGGTAGTGGTGGTGGTAGTGGTGGTAGTGGCGGTGGTGATGGTGGAAGTGTGGTGGTAGTGGGTGGTAGGTGGCGGGTGGTGATGGTAGAGATGTGGTGGTGGTGGTAGTGGTGATGGTGGTGGTTGTAGTGGTACTGATAGTGGTGGTATTGATACTGATAGTGATGGTGTGGTGGTGGTAGTGGTGATGGTGGTGGTTGTGGTGATGGTGGTGGTAGTGGTGATGTAGTGGTGGTGGTGATGGTGGTGGTAGTGGTGATGGTGGTGGTGGTAGTGGTGGTGGTGGTGGTAGTTGTGATGGTGGTGGTAGTGGTGGTGGTGGTGGTGGTGGTAGTGGTGGTGGTGGTGGTAGTGGTGATGGTAGTAGTAGTGGTGATGGTGGTGGTAGTGGTGATGGTAGTGGTAGTGGTGATGGTGGTGGTAGTGGTGATGGTGGTGGTGGTAGTGGTGGTGGTAGTGGTGATGGTGGTGGTAGTGGTGATGGTGGTGGTAGTGGTGATGGTAGTGGTGGTGGTAGTGGTGGTGGTGGTGGTAGTGGTGATGGTGGTGGGTGATGATGGTGGTAGTGGTGATGGTGGTGGTAGTGGTGGTGGTAGTGGTGGTGGTAGTGGTGGTGGTGGTAGTATTGGTGGTGGTAGTGGTGGTGATGGTGGTAGTGGTAGTGGTGGTGGTGGTGGTAGTGATGGTGGTGGTGGTGTAGTGGTGGTGGTAGTGGTGGTAGTGGTGGTGGTTGGGTGGTCGTGATTGAGTGGTGGTGGGGTCTTGACGCGTTGTTAGTTGCTATGAGTGTGTGCAGGTATGCTTGCAGATTGGCAAGCGTTTATTAGGCCCATCTCGCATTGTGACGTCGAGCACACTAACAGCATGCTGTTTATTGGGTATGTGTCGATGTGGTCAGGATGGGAGTGTGTGTAGGCGCTGGTGGGTGGAGGTCTTCATTGCCGCTGTACATTGGCATCTGCGCCATGGCCAGAGAGTCATACAGACCACTCATCCCCCGGAATGTTGATGATTTGCACAAACATAACCAGATACACAGGGCTGGGGCGCCCCCCCCCCCCCAACACACATACACACACTGCGTGGAAGATTGCCGGGTGCTCGCTTTGAATCACTTGTGTCTCGTTCTCGTAGTCACGTGAACCCTTGACTTTCTCACGTGATAGATGGAAACCGGACCTTCTCTAATTTGGCTGAACGGCTGAATATGAATATATTATCGTATATCATATATCATGTATCAGAAGTATGTCGTTTCCAGAGCGCTAACCAAGGTTGGTTGGTTGGTTGTTGGAGTTTTACATCCTGGCAACATCTAAGGTCATATCAGGACAGGTACCAACTTGTGACAGTCCGCACTCATGACAACTTAATAGTGCTGCCCCACTGGGAGACCAGGCCACCAGCACCATGACCCAATATCCCACTCACTCAAATTATCCTGACACCGAGCCAACTAGTCCTTGCCCTTGCCTAATGATGCCGAGTGCCTGGCTAGGAGGCGACAAGTATAGATTTGGTAAGTCATTGGTTTGACTCAACAGGGAATTGAACTCCTGACCTTCCGCACGGGAGGCCTGCGCTCTACGGACTCGGCCACCCCGTCTGGGGTATACGTATGTCCCGGGCTCTCCGCTATGTGACAATCACATCCGTCCATTACGTATATTGAAGCACTGGCGAGGCCTCTTATCCGTTTTCACTGACACACGGCGACAGAGTCCTTTCATTGCGAGCATGACAAGCTCAGATGGTGGCTTTATAAGCTTTATCCGAGGATAATTAGAATTCGCCATATATGACATTTGAGTTACGACAACCTATGCCATTCAGTGCCCACATCATGGCTCCCATCACTGATAGACCCTATGATATGTCAGCCTACTGACATGCCATACAGTCATATGAAGAAGGTATTGTACCACCGCTCCCGTAACACTTCATGCAAGCTCCATTCACAACTATATACATATGTATATATACATAAATAATGCATACATACATGCATGGGCAAGTACGTAATACGTACATGCATACATACGTACATAATACGTACATACTTACATACAGTATAACCCCTTAAACCAAGCTCGGTTAAACCAAACGATCGGCTAATCCAAACCTTTTTCGGCGGCCCAGCAAAATACTACCATTTATCATATAAAAAAGTTGGTTAAACCAAAGTCGGTTAATCCAAATTATCAGTTAATCCAAACAAAATTGTCGGACCCCAGGCCACTCCGGTGTGGTTAAACCAAACTTTAATGTCGTTATAAGGCCATCTGAGACCCCACCAACTTTTTTATGCGATAAATGGTAGTATTTTGCCGGGTCGCTGAAAAAAGTTTCAGTTAACCAAGCTTGGTTTAATGGGATTATAGTATATATACATTAAAAAACAATAATCAAAGTGTCCACACACATTTTATATTACATGTGCAATACACGCTTACTCAAAGTCAAAGTCAAAGCCAAAGCTCGGTTAAACCAATGATCGGTTAATCCAAACAAATTTCTAGGGTCCCTTCAAGTTTGGTTTAACAGGGTTATACTGTATGCACAATTAATTAACGCAACCACACACACGCGCACACATTCATATGTGCCCGTGATGCGGCTGAATATGATATCCCTGGGACTGAATATACTAGATTATCTGTGAAGGGACATTGTTGCCCTAAGTGGGGGTTCAGTCAGTCATGATTGAGGGTGTTATTGCCTGCGAATGGAGAAGGCGAGTCCAATGCATGAATTGATAGCGACGTGATCGGACACGCGACCCATGTGATGTGATAAGGTAGGTAAGTCTGTGGTGGGGCAGGGTACATAGGCTTATCGGTGTGTGAGTCGTCCGTGGCGAAGTGCTACTGATAACCATACATAAAATATCCAAGCCCTCTGGCGGGATATCATATCCTTACGGAGGGATATAATATCCCTGTGGTGGGTTAAAATTATCACTGTGGAGAGATATATTATTGTGGTGAGATAAGGTATGATATTCATCTGGCGGGATATAATATTGTTGTAGCGGGATATACTTATTGTTGTGGCGGGATTGCCGTTGTGGGGAAATAATATTACTGTGGTGGGATACAAATATTGCTGTGGCGGTATATAATAGTCGTCTGTTGGGATATAATATTCATGGGGTAGGAAATAATATTCCTGGTGCGGGATGATATTCCTGTGGTGAGATATAATATCCCTGTGGTGGGATAAAAAGTACCCCCTGGAAAGATATAATATTGTTGTGGTCAGATATAATATTGTTGTGGTGGGATATAATATTCCTGTAGTGGGATATAATATTCCTGTGGCGGGATATAATCATGTGGTGAGATAATATTGTTGTCGTGGGATACAATATTCTTGTAGTGGGATACAATATTCCTGCGGTGGGATATCCTAGCCATGCTATGGTATGGTGGTGGGATAGTGTAACTCTTACAAGTCCTGTAGCACGGCACTATATTACTGGTCAGGAGTGCGCTTCAACTTAAAGACCATGCATCGCTGAAATTGAGAGGCTCATAATATAAGAAAGGCATTGAATAATAGGCCCCGCCAGTTAAGCTAGCGACATCTATCGGCGGAATCTGGAACTACTCTAGTTGGGTAGTTTCCCCGACGCCTATGATTCACATGCTATATCCCCGTAAAGAATGCTGTAAAAATAATAAAAAGCTTGATTATATTCAGATATTCATGTCGCAACAGGCATCAAGCTCTTATCCTTGTAATATATAATATAAAAGGACAACTATATTGTATTTTTCTTCCGAGTTTCACCGCCGCTCTCTTCATGGGTATTACACCCCACCAGTTAAGCTAATGACTTCTATCGGCGGAATTTGGAACTCCTCTAGTCGAGTAGTTTCCAGCTGTTGCATCTATTGCTGCATCACATCATGAATCATCGCGATGCATCACGAGTCCTGCATCACATAGTGATGCATCACGAGTCCTGCAGTGGTCGTGCATGCATGTGGATTCTGGCTTAGGATACAATTGCAACCTAGTGGCATTATATGGTGTCCTATGCCAGCTGCGACACGGATATAATGTCGCAGTACTGGGGATATGACATCGCTGCACCGGGATTCGGCAGACCTGATGTCCGAAATAGTGACCACCACGTGCTGGTCACATGGTGGTATGGGTGACCTTCACCGGGGTATGGTTATGGGTATGGGTATGGATATCATATAGATAGGTATGGGTATGGGTATGGATAGGTAAGGCTTCGGTTACACTACAGCTAGTGTTCGGCTACGATCACTTGGCGACTAAAAGCCGGCGACCTCCTTGTGATCAAAGCAACAAAACAATAGTCGGCGACCGGTCACCGACTGGTCGGCGATCAGGGCCGAATTTTGGGGTGTGGTCGGCGCCTGGTCGCAGCGGTGTTATGGTCGCTGATTTGTCGCCAAGCGGTCGCCAACCAAAAACCATGCACTGAGTGTGCGAGCGGTCGCCGACGAGTCAGTCGCAAGCACTGAAAATGGTTTTGATCACAAGGAGGTTTTTAATGCAGCAGATGCAACCTCTTTGCTACCAAAACGGCCCCAATTGGTCAGCGACCAGTCGGCGACCGTTCGCAAGGTGCTCGTAAAGTGGTCGCAATATGGTCTCTAGTGATCGCGAGCGTAGTGTGAGTTGGGGGTAAGTGTCTACTGGAGTGGGGGAACTGAGGCAACTCGCTGACAGATGAGTGTGTGAGGGGGAAGGAGCATGTGTGGACGTGCATATGTATGCATGTGTGTATGTATGTAGGTATGTTTGTTTGTTTGTTGTTGTTTTACGTCCTAGCAACATCTAAGGTCATATCAGGACGGGTACCGACTTGTGACAGTGCAGCACTCATGGCGACTTTATAGTGCTGTCCCACTGGGAAACCAGGCCACCGGCACCATGACCTCGTATCCCACTCAGTCACATTATCCTGACACTGAGCACATCAGTCCTTGCCCTATCCTAATAATGCCGAGCACCTGGCTAGTAAGCGACAAGTATCAATTTTAAAGTCATTGGTTTGACTCGACCGGGACTCGAACCCACGACCCCACGATCTACCAGCACGGGAGACGGACGCTCTAAGGTTTGTGGGTGTGAGTGCGAGTTCGGGTGTGTGCATGTGTATGTGTGTGCATGTGTGTGAGCGTGCACGTGGGGAGACATGTGTGTGTGTGTGACCAGTTCACGTGCATGCTGCGGACAGCATGACTACAAAGTAACACCCCCCCCGAGTCACACCCACCCACCTACCACCCACTCATACATGAGGGTATCAGTGGCAGGTCTGAGCAACTTGGAGAACTACAAGTCAATGCGCCGCTGTCGCCGCGCCGCTCACAGAGGTCAATCGATGGCTTCTTTGAGGCTGCTGAATGAATCACGCCGGTCGCTTATCGCTTACCGCCCGCCACGCCGGCCGCCCCGGCCCCAACATGGACCGTATTTCATCGGCGAGCTTCGTTACTAGATTCCACAAACAGGGAGGCAAAAAAAAAGGGAGGAGGTGGAGTGGGCAGGAACAAAAATCCAATTCTGACCAGTTGATATATGCGCGCGCGCAATGGAGCAAATCCAACACGTGATCGGTGCCCTGACCAGGATACCTTAACCACACAGAATAGCCGACTATTTTCGGTGTGATTTCTTTGTACCAACCCCTCCCCTGCCTCCTCTCACGACGCACACATTTTGGCGTTAGATGTGGGAAGCAGAACGCCACGTTGGAGTGAATGGAGGTGTATGCGCATGCGTGTATGCTAAGCAGGCCATGTGACAGCATAAGGGGGCCATGTGGTGGTGGGAGGTGGGTGGCTTAGGCCGCGGCCGCTCGGTGCGCGCGTGACGGGCGATAATGGAGGGGCTTGGCGCGGTGAGATAGCGCGCCATTTCTGCGCAGTGAGGGTGCGCGTTTAGGAGCAAGGTGTGTGTGTTGGAAGTAGTGATTTAGGGGCTGAGGCAGTGACCCGGGAACCACTGCTAAGGCCACTCATCAAAGGGACCGCCTTCATCAGTGTCGGCGCCGGCCCTCCGTTTGTATCTGTGTGTCTCTGTGTGTCTCAGTGTATGTCTGTCTCTGTGCATATCTGTCTCTGTGTGTGTGTGTCTCTGTCTGTCTCTCTTCTTGTCTTTGTGTCCCTCTATCAGTCTCTGTGTCTACCTGTCTGTGTGTCTCGCTATGTGTCTGTGTCTCTATCTGTCTCTATGTCTCTCCATGTCTCTATCCGTCTGTATGTCGCTAATGTGCGTAGTGTGCGCAGTGCGAGATGTGTGTCGGGTGTAGTGTATATAGTGTTAGTGTGTAGTTATATAGTGTATATACTTTGATATAGTGTATAGAGTGTGTAGTCTGTATAGTTATATAGTGCATATAGTGTGCGTGATATATTGTGCAGTGTGTGTAACCAGGGATGTGGAGAAGGTGGTACAGGTGTAGCAGGAAATCGCAAACCCTGTAAATCGCAAACCCCCACTTGTGATTTCCTAGGAAATCGCAAACCCCCATGCCATATATGGGCATGGGGGGTTTGCGATTTCCTAGGAAATCACATATCCCCCCTGGAGATCTCAAACCCCCCATGTTCATGATACACCACTCCGTACCAGGTTTAAGGGCGGTGTTAGGTACCGATTAGGC
This sequence comes from Branchipolynoe longqiensis, assembly GCA_030323885.1. NCBI lineage: Eukaryota > Metazoa > Annelida > Polychaeta > Phyllodocida > Polynoidae > Branchipolynoe > Branchipolynoe longqiensis. Next base: position 31,448,035 of record CM059187.1, on the reverse strand, counting down.
CCAAATCTATTCAATGCTATCATATTTAACAGAATTACATACTCAAAAAGTGAAATTTGATCAAATTAACCCTAAAATCGAAGTGATATTAACGCCGCCGCTACAGGGGGGGGTTGTGATTTCCTAGTAAATCGCAAACCCCGGGATGTGCAATTTCCAGGGGTTTGCGATTTACTGCCACACCGGGAGTACATGTGCATGCCTTCGTATGAGCCGCGTGTCTGCATGTTTAGTATTCGAAGGGCGTGTTGTATATAGATAGTAACTGAAGGGCACCTTATAGGCACAGATACCTGGGCGACAACCGTGGTCGCTCAAAACCAGCGGCCTCCTTGGTGATAAGTTTTGCTCTACTTGCACTTCCCCAATATAGAAGCTACATTGCAAACCGCGATAAACCGAGTGAGCGCCTAATCAGGTAATAGGATTAACAACAAAAACCTAAATACATCAAGTCAATTTACACCCTAGTGTACTTTGTAAATAAGCCTCTCCACTAATCAAACACCTCACCCTATTAGACACTGGCCTTGTCACACTCAATAGCTGTGTCATCTGACAAACCACAGTGTATGACAAGCCAGTGTATGGCCAGTAACATGACAAGCCACTGTCTGACAAGCCACAATGCTGACAAACTACAGTGTCTGACAAACAACAGCGTATAGTATGACAAGCAGCATGACCACATATGTCCGACAAGCCAGTGTCTGCTAAGCCAGTGTCTGCTAAGCCAGTGTCTGACAAGCGAAATTGTGTGACGGGCCATAGTGTTACGGGCCAGTGTGCGACGGACTACATCGTGTGGACGGCCAGTGTGACGGGGCACACTGTGTGACGAGCCACAGTGTGTGGCGAGTCACAATGTGTGACGGGCTACAGTGTGTGACGGGCCACAGTGTGTGATGGGCCACAGCGTATGGCGGGCCAATTTGACGGCCCACGGTGTGTGACAAGTCACAATGTGTGACAGACCACAGTGTGTGACGGACCACATTGTGTGACGGACCACAGCGTGTGACTATCGACAGTGTGTGACGGGCTACAGTGTGTGACGGGCCACAGTGTGTGATGGGCCACACTGTGATGGGCCACAGTGGGTGACGGGCCACAGTGGGTGACAAGCGACAGTGTGTGATGGTCCACAGTGTGTGACGAGCGACAGTGTGTGGCGGGCCACAGTGTGTGACAAACGACAGTATGTGATGGCCCACAGTGTGCGAGGAGCTACAGTGAATGAGAACCAACAGTTATTGGTAATCAACAGCGTGCAACAATCAACAATGCATAACACACAACGCCACTCCGAGTCCTTTGTGCAGGACTATCAACTTAACACAAGACGTTGTAAAAAGAATCACCAGCAAAGTCAATTTAATCAGGCGGTATTATTCTTTTTTTTTTATAACAAAAAAAGAAGAGGCAAATGGAAAGGCCAAGTCTTCTGCTGCCGGAGCGAGGGTTTTGCTACACGCGCACATCCTATATGCAAATAAGAGCTTGCATTACGTAGAAGGTCATGTTAATCGGACTGAAAGGCGGAGTGAATGGGCACCACAGGGCGGTTTCCATAACCCATGCACTTGACAATGCTTCACCGTCCCCTTTATGTGCACTCGGCCCAGGCAAACTGGCGCCCGCTGTCTAATTGAATTATCCAGGCCACGCGTTGCAAATAACAAACCGATTATTCTAAAAACGCACGCAAATTGAACACAGCAACAACAACAGCGACGACAATAAACTGAAACAAAACACAGTTCCCAAGTCTATCCCGAAAGTGTAGACTGAGAGAGCCTCATGAAGAGTCATCTGAAATGCACATACTGCATTGAGGTGATAATACGGGCGATAAATCGATAAACTGATAGTACACACGGGGCCCATGGGATTGACGGACTCGGTGAGCTGCGGAAGAGGAGAGGGGGAGAGGGGGGGAGGGAGGGGGAGGGAGGGGATAGGCAGGGGCAGGGGCAGGGGCAGGGGCAAGGGGGGGGGGGGGGGGAGGGGAGAGAGGAGGAGGGAGAAGGGAGGAGGGAGAAGGGAGGAGCGAAGAGGGGGGAGGGAGGAGGGAGGGGAGGCGAGAGGGGGGAGGGGGAGCGGGAGCGGGGAGGGTGGAGGGGGAGCAGGGAGGGGAAGGGGGGAGGGGAGAGGGGGGAGGGGGAGCGGGATGGGGAGGGGGGGGGGGGGTCCGCAGCCTTTGCGCCCGGCCTCTATGCACGCCGTCCCTGCCAGAGGTCGCCACCAGAGTGATGGGCCGGTGGGGAAATCAGCGGACGAGTGGCGATAGGAACTTACCAGGCCTTTATACGGGGCGAGACGCGCTGGGACAGGGCCCCATGTCAGCATGTGTGTACCCTTTGCCCAGTGGCACTTCCTGTGTTAGAATGGCGCCGGGCTCGGCTTCACTAAGCATTCACCGTCATTATCAGCAACACTTAATTGTATATATATATATGATATATGATCCTTCTGCCGGGTTGTACTATTATGCATATTATATATTCTACATATTATATATACTATATATATTATATACGTTCTATATCTTATATATATTATCCTATATATATTATGTTATATATTACACATATACATATAATATTATATATATTACACATATTGTGCATATCATATATATTATCCTTCGATGCGAGTAATGTTTTTAGGGTATGCACGTACCGAGGAGCGCCGGAGGTGGCGCCACCAGTCATGAAGATGAAGGAGGCAGTACAGTATATAGTGTCATAATAATACACACAATAATAATAAGGAAATAACTCCCTTCTGCGCCTTTATACTCGCAGAATGCATTATACATCACATATATAATATGCATGATATATATCATATTTATATATCATATATGGTATATATATTATATATATTATGTATCATATATGGTATATATATTATATTATAAATAATATATATATTATTATATATATTATATATAATTGATATTATTTCATTCAGTGTAGTCTGGGGTTTGTATAGATGTAAACTTGTATACAGATAAGTATGATAAGCTGTATTCACACGGGCGAGTTAAAACGCCTCACGCAAAACCACTTGCGTAGTTCAACTCAGATTTGCCGTGTGAATACGCGGCTGGGGCGTTTTAGGGCTGAATCGATTCATATAAATCGTTTAATGTAAAACGCTTCGGTACGTGGTCTACAGGAACCGATCTATCACTTTGAAACTCAGCCCGTGTGAATGCGCGCACATATAAATCGCCTTCTTTAGATCGCTTTAGATTTTGCCCGTGTGAATACAGCTCTAGACATGGTTATGTATATGTGCGCCCATATACACTTAAGTGTGTCAATTATAATAGCATTGGATTATAGCGCATATATAATTTCATATGCAAGTTAGGCAATTACATCCATGCACTCACCCAGCCAAGCACTCAGCCAAACACCCACCCATATGCAAAGGCCTATGAACCCCCCCCCCCACACACACACACACACTATCCGAAGTGCATATGTGGGAATGGGGATGGGAAGGGCCACTAGTACTTCATAATATAGGTATTCCGATTTCCGCTGGTCCCTCAGACACGTGTGTAACCTAACACACCAGGTATCAGCTACAGTTTACAGGCGGAAGTTGGGAATGTGTGACGAGCCATAGTGAACGAGAAGCAACATTTATTGGTAATCAACAGCGAGCGTCAAACAACAATGCATGACACACAACGCCACTCCGAGTCCTTTGTGCAGGACTATCACGTAACGCAAGATGCTGTAAAAATTCACCGTCAACCAGCCATATCCTTCACTGTCGACTCTATACTTTAAACTCGATTTGCACCTATAATCACAGGGATCTTGATTACTAAACTTAGTAGGGTCATTGCCATACATTTGTTTTTAGGATAGATTGCAGTGAAATTCTCCTCGAAACACATCATACATAGAAAGAAAACCCCAAAAAAACATTGACTATCATGGTATATGTGTATTCCTCTCCTTCCTTACCTTCCGCCACGTAAGCTGTAGGTTGACCCGGTGTGCTGGGTCTCAGCTACAGTCCTTGCCGAGGGACCACCGGAAGTCGCAATGTATTTATTATTACCACGTGTGAGATGAAATGCTAATCTTCTTATGCTAATGTATATACACTAACCCTGCGAAACAAATTTAACCGCGCTACAAAGCATATGCTATTCGCATTGAGCTGAATAAATAATATCCATTTTAGCACCCAAGAAATAATATCCATTTTAACACCCAAGAAATAATATCCATTTTAACACCCAAGAAATAACATCCATGTTAACACCCACCCCATCCTTCATAAACAGCAGTCGGATCGGTAGAAATCTCATCCGGGTTGATGGTGCGGGGTTGGTGTATGTGGGGTTGGGTTGGGTTGGGGTTGGGGCAGGGGCAGGGGCAGAAGGAAATGTTGCGGCGGACATCGTTCATCAGCAGGCGCCGTGACCGGTGACCGGCTGATAGGCGGCCGGTAAAGTTTAAGAGTGCCGCCGACCCGCGCTACACCGGCCCTAATGGCGGCTGACCCCGGGCCCTAACGGCGCGCGCCCCCGGGATCGCGCCCCGGGGCGCCGCCCGCCCGACTACCCGCCCGCCCGCCCGCCCGCCCGCCCGCCGAGATGCCGATGGCCAATAAATTCACCGCAATCCAGGCGGCCGCCATTTGCCATTCATTGAGCAGCTCACGGTAGAAGCAGCGCGAGGAGGCGCCCGGGGCTGGGCGAGGTGAGCGGGTGGATGGAGGGGGATGCTGAGAGGTGGGTGGGGGGGGGGGGTGCAGCTTTACTGATCTTCCTTGATACCACACACATAGAGGAGTATTTCTATGGGTCAAATGAAAATAGCCTCTGTGCACCTCGACCAGGAGAGCCTACCGAGACTGTGTGGGTCCGTCTTTGTTCATTCACGGACCAATAGTGTAGGGGGCACGGGGGTGGGGGTGGGGGTGGGGGAGTGGGCCGTGGGTGGGGGTGGGGGCTGTGGGGGACTGGGGTGACTGTAAGCTGGTATGACTGCCGGGTTGTACTGATCCACTTCAACCTTGTGGGTCTCCTTCTCGGAAACTTCTCCCCCCCCCCCACATCAATCCCAATCCATGTTTCAAGAAGAAGACGCCGAGGCCGGGTACGAGAAGGATGTGTGTGCTGAGGGTGGGGGGTGGGGGGGTGAAACAAGACGCGCTGATACCATCGTATTTCAGCTATCATGCTGAACTTCCCCGGGGAAATGCAAAATTGAAATGACCAATAAATCCCGGTAAAACTGCAGCTCATCAGGCTATCAATCAACGCGCTCCATCTCTGTATAAGATGCCACATTGAATATTTAAGATATGGCTAAATCGGACGTGACTGCATTTCTTCTTCTTTTCGTGTATGTCAAAAGAGAGAAAGACTCCTAATGAAGACTGCATTATTTAGTAGTCAGGAGGCAAGCGTTCAAAGTCTCCAAAGACCCAGACGCAGTCAGTATGTAAATGGCGGCCAGTGTGTGCAGCACTTAGGAGTTACTTTTGTTGTTGTTTGGTGGGGGAATTGTTGTGGTTGTTGTTGTTCCTCTGAGTATAACATTGTTGCAGGTGTGTGTGTTGGGGGAGGCTAGGGAAGGGAGGGGAGAAGGGAGATGGGAGAATGGAGAAGGGAGCGGGGAAGGGGAGGGGGAGAGGGGAGTGGGAGGGGAGGGTGAAGGGGAGGGGATGAAAGTGATGAAGGGGGAGGGAAGGGATGTGAGTGTGGAGGGGAAATGGAGAGTAGGGGATGGGAGGGGAAGGGAGGGTAGGGAAGGGGAGAGGGGGGGGGGGGGGAAGAAGGAGAGGAAGAGAGGGGAGAGGGGGGAAAGGGATAGGAGAGAGCGGATAGTGGAGAGGAGAGAGGGGAAGGGAAGGGGAGGTTTTGGGACGTTAGAGGGAGGGCAGGGGAGCGGATGGGAGGGCAGGGAATGGGGAGGAGATGGGAGGGCGAAAGGGTAGGTAAGGGGACAGGAGGAAGGAGATGGGGGAGAGGGAGGGGGAGAGGGGAGAGGGGAAGGGAGAGGTGAGGGGCAGGGGAGAGGGAAGGGGAGAGGAGAGGAGCGGCAGGGGAGATGAGGGGAAGTGATGGATGGGATGATGGAGGAGAGAAAGGAAGGAAGGGGAAGGGGGTGCCGATCGACATTAATAGGATAGGACAAGGACTGGTTAGTACAGTGTCAGGATAATGTGACTGGGATATCAAGTCATGGCGCCAGTGGCCTGGTCTCCCAGTGGCCATGAGTCCGCACCCGTCCTGATATGCCCTTAGATGTTGCTATGATGTAAAACAACAAACAAACAATGTGTCCAGGCACACGGTGCTTCAGTTATTGATAGGTGATATGATCCCCATGCCCCCTGCAGGTTGCCTATGTACGACTCGTGAGCATGTGTCATTCGCAGGTCATATTGGAGCTTTGCCAGACAGTCAGCTCTCAAATGGCAGCGGTCCAACGGCAATAAATGGCCAATAAAGCGGGCAGCGCCGGGTAGGGTCTAGTAATGGACGCTCAGCTAGTGCTGAACGGGTGTAAGATGCATTATTTATAGAATTGTGCAGTATGAGAAGATATAGATACTGGTGACTATTTCAATCGAGATCTAACAATCTGGCTGATCCGTAACCAGAACCCAGCACTTATTAAAATATTTCACCCCCCCCCCCCAGAATAAAAGAGAAGGACTTAGATTACACACGCTTACTGGTCCCCAATAAAGACCAGCCGTTTAGTTCACTTGCTATCCGGACCGCACCTCGTCCACACCTCTCTCTATCACCTCTCCGCCGGCCGGACACCTCCTTGATATGTCTGAAAAGAGTTCCAGGAGGGGGTGCCTGCCGGCATTTTCACTTTCTACCCTTACTCTGTCCGTGTCTATGGCTCGCCGGTTGGTTACCATAGGGCAGATAGGCACGGGCCTTTGACTCAACTCTCCTCATTTCTCTTTCCTAGATCTGCCCACTCGATTTCTCCCAGGCTCACTTCTTCCCCTAACCAGGGTTGTTGTGTTCTTGGGGGGGGCTCTTGACCTTTTTTCCTTTCTCTGACTGGTTCTTGTTGCTGGAACGACCGCTGCTACCACCTTTGCCCGCCTTCCTCACACCCCTGCTGACCGGATACGAGTGCTCCCCTACAGACACCATACAGATCACTACAAACAGACGGCACGGAGAGATCCGCTGCCACCCGACGCCCCGTCGTCACCACGTCTTGAAGGATGCCCCCAGCCTTCACAACACTTCCTCTGAGACCACTTCACCGCAGAAGACATGTCTTAACCAAAGACTGGGCCGATTTATCGGAGCCTCTCTACAAATGTTGCAGTCCTGCAACCGGTAACCGTCATAAGGTTGCGAACACCCCATACCATACCATACCAATGTTCCAATTCGCAGTTTTTTTTAAATAGTGTAGTATTTAATTAAATACACGAGGTTAACAATGATATCCTAATCTGTTTTATATCACTATCAGTCAGTTTTATGATAATCGATCCATATTTAGAGATATTTGGAGTGTGAGCATGCACAATATTTTGAAGCTGTAATACGTCATTTCCACGCCCATGTCAAAAGCCAGCAAGTTTTAACATTCTTATGGTGGGTGGGGTGGGTGTGTATGTGTGTGTGCGTGTGTGTGTGTGTGTGGTAAAGGCAGTAAGAAAGAGTACCCTGGTATCAAAGTTGGCTATGTAGGATCAAATTCAGGTAGATGCTTTGGTTTCTTTAGATGATATCATTTCATCGAATTATGTAACATTAAAGTAAAAATAATTCCGCCCCCACAAGATAGGGCAAGCAATGGCTGCGGGCGAGCACTGTTCTAAAATGGGGTAGCGGGACGTAGCTCAGGTAGTAGAGTGTCCAGCTGTCAAGGTGTGGGTCATCCGATTGATCCTGCTGAGTGGACACATTTGCAGTTTGGACTATTTTCCATTCCAACCAGTGGTCCACAACTGGTTCATCAAAGGCTGTGGTATGTGATGTCCTGTCTGTGTGGAAGTGCATATAAAAGACCCTTTGCTGCTTATCGGAAAGAGTAGCATATGTGGTGGCGGCGGGTTTCCGCCAAAGAAATATGTCAGAATGACTATATGTTTGATGTCCGATAGCCGATGATAAAAATCAATCTACTCTAGAGGCGTTGTTAAATAAAACAAAAAACAATGTTCTAAAATGAGCCACCTTTGGTGCATTTGAGCCGTTGCTCAGCCCGCTCATGAGGTATACAGAAGAGAGCTAAGATTCCATATATGCTGTATGCGAATGCGATAACAACTGGAAAAGCATGTAAACACAGAGTGGTGCTTCCATATGTCTGGATGCGAATGTGAATTTAAATGCAAATGCGGCAAAGGGGATCGCTCAATGGACCGATCAGTGCAAATGTGAATGCGAATGTGAATGCGCATGCGATTGCGAATGCGAATGGCATGCCACACACCATGTATATGGAATCTTAGCTTAACAAAGAAGAAGCGGAGAATACACAGCGTAGGCGGAGTAGGATCTGATTGGCTAGCTGGCATTGCATGCTGGTTGAGTGATTGGCAATCACAGGGCACATAGTGTTCGGTGCACAGCACAGGTAGTGGGTAGAGGATGTTGGGGGCTGGCTTAGAGCCCACGGGTACCGGTTAGTAGTAAAGGTGCATTCTCCTCTCTGCTCGGCCGATGAATAAGCAGCACATATCTGATTACACCTGTCAGACAGCGGCCACTGCTGACTCAGGCTCACTCACACAGGGTCAACAAAGAAACCATATAGTGTTGTCAATAAGGACACTGTTACTACGTAACATACTTACAAGCTTTGAATCTATGTACCGAGCATTGCCACAATGACACCGTTACTATATAGTATAATGTAACTACTTACAAACTTTGAATCTATGTACCGAGCATTGCCACAGTGACACTGTTACTATATAATACAATATAGCATACATACAACCTTAAAACCTATGCATCGAGCATTGCAACAATGACACTGTTACTATATAGTATACCGTAACCTACTTACAAACTTTGAATCTATGTTTACCGAGCATTGCCACAATGACCCTGTTACTATATAGTATGACGTAACCTACTTACAAACTTTGAAACTATGTACCAAGCATTGCCAAAATGACCTTGTTACTATATAATACAATCTAACCTACTTACAAACCTTACAAATCTTACACCTATCTATCTTGCGGTGGTTAATCGGTAGAGTGCAGGCCTCCCATGCAGGAGATCGGGAGTTCACTTACCAGTCGACTCAAACCAATGACTTAGAAATGTGTCGCCTCCTAGACAGGTGCTCAGCATTAATAGGATAGGGCAAGGACTGGTTAGCTCAGTGTCAGGATAATGTGACTGAGTGGGATATCGGGTCATGATGCATGCTGCAGGATTTCCCAGTGGGGCAGCATTATAAACTCACCATGAGTGTGCACTGTCACAAGTCGGTACCCATCCTGATATGACCTTAGATGTTGCCAGGATGTAAAACTCCAACAACCAACCACCCAACCTAGCATTGCCCAAGGTTTTTTTTTTATCGTCATCCTCGCTCCCCACCCACCACGGAGCCCTCAAAATTTGCGTGTGTAGCATTGCGGTAACTGACAGTTACAAGGATAATATACTCTAGCATGGAGGCAAAAAAGCATAACCAGTACTAGATAAAGCATTCACCTGGTACTCGCAGTACACGGGTGAATACCAACCCTATATAAAAACGGTTGAAAAAGCGGTTAAGGAAATGAGAGCCTAATATCACAATCTAAGAAGCAACAATTATTCTTTACATATGTCTTATTGATAGCCCGCTACCTTTGAGTTGAAAAATATAATGTAATATCTAGTTTAATAAGATTTAAAATTGAAATCGACGGCGTTCTAGCGCCGCCATCTTGTCTTTTTGCATTCTCTCCCATTTCACCAACTCTGTGCCTATATGGGTAGCCTTTTGATACTGGAGCCACAGTTTCTAGTTCATATTCCATACTAACCCTATTTTCGCCCGTATTTACACTACGTTGTCCTTCACCCGTGTACTACAAGTACCGGGTGAATCTTTTATCTAAACCAGTACTAGATTGACCCTTTTGTTGCCTTTTACGATCTGCAAGGGGGTGCAGAGGAACTATTCTAACCCGCTTCCTCACGTGGACTATAACAGTAGAATTTGCACCCAGGGAGCTGCTTCACCCGCAAACCCACTTACAACCACTTGCTCAGTTGCTGTCACTAGAACACGGGAGGAGGGGGGGGGGGGGGGGAGGCACCCACATGACCCGTCTCCCCAGTCAGATCAATATCAGCAGCAGCTCTTTGGTTCGGCTCTTTTTTTCCATCTTTTCAGTTTTCATCTTTCCCCCCCCCCCCATCTTTTTTCCCCATATTTCTTTGTTCATCTCCCACTCCCCAGAGGTGCAGTGCAGTGCAGGCAGTTGGCCTCTTTCCGTGCCAACATCAGTGAGGCTTCTGAATATTACCGCTGTAGGAGCCACATGAGTGATTGCTATATTGGGTGTGGTGTAGTGCTACTAATTCGTCCTCACTCTCCCGGACATACATAATTTGGATACTCATGCCGGAAGCCGGATACTTTCCATGATGGAGCCTTGGATGGATGGGGATGCGCATAGGACATAGGGAAATGGGGAAGGAATGTGTGTGTGTGGGGGGGGGGGTTATTTCTGACCAGGCTATAAATAAATTAAAATAATAAACTGAAATTTTGAGGTATAGATTTTAGTCCTTACATTTTCAAGTTAAAAATTTAAAACTCAAATTTTCAAATGCAAATATTTGACGAATCTTTCTTCAGTGTAAAATCTAAAACTTGCATTTAAAAGTTCAAATTTTATTTCAAGTGAAAATGTTTATTTTTATTTCGTTAAAGCTCAAAACTGTATAGAAGCAAAACTTTAACTTAATTATTTTTAAATTTTACTTTGCACCCTCAGAGCAGACTCACTACAGAAACAAATTGTTTTTGTTACGCCTTACCACCAGCAGACACAACAATCAGGGGGTGGGGTTTTAACGCCCCGGCGTGATGAATCCAGCGAGTGGAAGCGATCCACAGTGGAGGGTTGACATAAATCTGAGCAGAGACAGATGATCAGTACTCGTAAACGATGTTATGGAACCCTCACTCCTGGCCTTACGGCAGGATATCTACTTATACATCTCACAAATATCACTTTTCGCCAGGACACAGGCTAATTAGTCTCAATTATCGGCTATTAGAATGAACAGCAAACTGACGCTGCCAAGACAGGCCGCCATCTTTGTGGCCTGTATAGCTCACCAATGTACATGCATTGCTTGGCTTGTTGTTGTTATAATTGATCAAATAATGTCTTCTATAATAACCACAACAATGTATTTTGAATAATATTGATCTTTAATTTAATGCACCATTGGTCGCTTAGCTGGACTCTATGTCTCTCGATACATAGTTGATTGTGTGCTTTTACATTCTGAGTCAAATCGATGGCCCAATAATAATACGACAGAATAAGATTTGAACACTTTTCGCCGTGATTATGGCCTTTGCTGCCAACACAGTGTGAAGTGCATCAGCAATTAACTGCATTATCAGTGAACTGCATTATCAGTGAACTGCATGGTCAGTGCACTGAAATGTCACTCACCTGGTGCAAGTCAGCAATGCTTGCATCAGCAATGTTGGGAAACAATATTGCGTCGTTATTTCTTTAAAAACAAAACAAGAGATCACTAGCAATAGCAATATATATCCCTGAAATGTTGACACCACCTGGATATTCCTAAAGACCACGTGACTTACATTATACTTAATTGGACCAGATGGGATGTGTGAATGAGTTGAGTGCCCGTTTCCTGTGTGGCAGGTAGTGGAATTTGTACGTGGGTTTAAACACTGGCTGAGTCAATCTGATGACTTAAAAATTCGTACTTTTCACTACAATCTGGTGCTTAACATTGCTAGGATATGACATGTAGCAATGGAATACGGAAGAACAATTGTCCGCGATTCAAATTTCCATTGCTTAATCAACAAATGTAACCAGAAAGGAAAGAAATATAACAAAATGCCTCGCTGGTGACACAGTAACACTGCAGACTTTTAGCTGAGTGCACAGGGAACAGAACAGCCATCAACTGCACCCCTCGATCCATTTCATATTAGATGGTGTGGGAGAGAGAATCTGGCTGCGTACATCCACCACGACGACCAGGGTGCGCCTCCACTGTCGATATCACCAATACTCTGGACGGCGTGTATAGTTATGGTGGCCATAAAGCTCCTTAGGACGCTTACCAACATTCATCAGCCCAAGCCGCATATCGAACAGCCATCGACAAAAGAAAATATGCCGCCTCCATATGTCCATATTATCCCCAAATGTGAGTGGGTGGGTGGGTACAAAAATCAAAGAAGCCCTTGCACTTTCCCTCCAGACCACCGCCTTTACCACTGCTTGGAACTAGGCATTGTCACGCAGCAGAACGTACATGGGTGTCCTAATTAGATTGTGCGAGTGGCACTGCCATCTAGCGGGGAAACGCAACCTCTCTCCCGCCTGTTTGATGTAAAGCAGGTGTCTACTTACAATTTGACCAGACAGGATGGCCAAATGAGTTGAGCATCCGCCTTCCGTCTTGGTAGATCGTGGGATTTTAACCTGATCGAGTCAAACCAATGACTTAAAACTGTATACTTGTTGCTTCCTACTCAGGTGCTTGGCATTATTAGAATAGGGCAAGGACTGGTTGGCTCGGTCAGGATAATGTGACTGAGTGGGATATCAGGTCATGGTGCTGGCAGCCTGGTCTCCCAGTGGGGTAGCACTATAAAGTCACCATGAGTGTGCACTGTCACAAGTCGGTACCCGTCCTGATATGACCTTAGACTTGCCAAGATGTAAAACTCCAACAACCAACCAACTTACAAGCTACTACACTTTTGTGGTTATGGAATTATGGTATGTGCCGTTCAGTGTGTATGTTCCGAATGCTTGCCTTCCTGGCTTCAAATAACACCAATGTCTATAAGGAATGATGACAGGGTTGGATCCTAACACATTTAGCTGTTTGTTTGTTTGTTGTTTTAGTCCTATCAACATCTAAGGTCATATCAGGACGGTACCGACTTGTGATAGTGCGCACTCATGGCGACTTTTTATAGTGCTGCCCCACTGGAAGACCAGGCCACCAGCACCATAACCTGATATCCCACTCAGTCACATTATCCTGACACTGAGCCAACAAGTCCTTGCCCTATCCTAATAATGCCGAGCGCCAGGCTAGGAAGCAACACGTATCAATTTCTAAGTCATTGGTTTGATTCGACCAGGGTTCGAACCCACGACCCCACGATCTACCAACACGGGAGACGATCGCTCTAACTCATTTGGCCATCGCGTCTGGTCAACACATTTAGCAGTCAGACTTATAGGGTCGCCGGTCATAGTAATTCGATTTCTGAGCGCCTAGCTTAACATCCTAATACTATTTCACCCTATAAATATTCAATTAAAGCTTTAGGAAATTTCAACATAAAGTTAGGTTAATAACTTAAAAGAAGGGTCTCTGCAAGTGCAGGGAGAGGAACAGGCATAGTTCAAAAATGAAATTTACTGAAGCAGTTACATCTATAATCAAAGACCAAGTGTTTTATTCCTCTGAATTACATTTTGTAAGCGCAGACGCAGTAGTAGCAAACACAGCTACACACGATATCAGAACTACTACAATACTATACTGAGCAAAAATGGGGTTGGTGTATTAAAATTCTCCACCAGAATTAGTGTGAGCTATAAGCGGAGACCTCGCTATATTAGTTGAAACACGGTTAGGTTGTTTGCTTGTTGTTGGAGTTTTAAGTCCTGACAACATATAAGGTCATGTCAGGACGGGAACACCGATTAGGAGTAGTAAGCCTTTTGTGAATCGGGAGTTCAATGCACATTTGCATATGGACCGCTAAGTAAATTAAGCCGGGCGAGTTCTAAGTACAACTGGGTGGCGGAGTGGGATGGGATGCCGCTCGCTGCCAACTGCCATCCGTCATCCGCGCTGTGATTGGCGCATAGTTACCGGAAGTAGCGCCACCGACACGTCTGGGCAGCTTCTCGAGCGGCTTTTCCCCTGGCGTCTCCCTCGAGGGGAAGCATTGATAAAACCTTGCCGACCATTTTCGCCAAACATAAATAATAATAAGAAGAATGAGAATAATAATAATAGAAGAAGAAGACGAAGAAGACGAAGAAGAAGACGAAGAAGAAGACGACGAAGAAGAAGGGGGGAGGAAGAGGAGAAAGGGAAAGAGAAAGAGAGAAGGTGAAGGAGAATTAAATGCTAACCAAAATGCCTTCCAAAAGTTATCTATGGTCTAAAATAAGGTCAATAAATTTGTCTCCACACTTTGTATCCAATGGATTTGCTAACTTTTTGCTTAGCGATTCCTGGCGGGACATGGCTTGGCAGAATCTGCTGCAATGTCTGCCGGGTATGTTCTGGGGCAAAAAGATATCTCGTTAATAAGTGGGCAGTGGGTGCGTGGGTGTGGGTGTGTGTGAAGGAGGCAGGGGACGTGGTGGGGGGGGGGGGGGTTACTCGACACAAGAAGGGCAGGGGTGTCTGGCCTGAGATGGCAGTGGATGACTGATGCGGCTGGCAGGCGCTTACGGATGTGGGCTGGGTGTTGGGCAGGGGGGGGGGGTTGACATGGAGACTGCGCGGGGTGGGGTGGGTGGGGTGAGGGATGGCTACCTCCCGTTTTTGTGCGGAAGGGAGGGGATGGGGGGGCGACGCGAAGGGAGGGGATGGGACGGGAGGGACGGGGAGGGTAGGGGAGAGCAGGGCAGGGAAGGGCAGGGCAGGGCAGGGCAGGGCAGGGTAGGGTAGGGCAGGGCAGGGCAGGGCAGGGCAGGGCAAGAGAGGGGAGGGCCGGGGAGGGTGGAATCGGACGGCAGACACTGTGAGTGTCGTTGGAGGCTGCTACAGGAGGACTCTGCCAGCCTTTATGACTGGCACCTATCTAACTGGGTATTACTCCTGGTATGCCCGGCACTCCCAATGCCCCCACCACCCAGCCCACACCCGACATCCACACCCCACACCCACATCGCACACCTCCACATTACCCACACACAGTGACATAACAATCTGGTCTGAGAACATGCTGGAATCTATTTAACGGACTTTTTCATTCATAGTAAAATGACCATCAATTAATCACCACCGACTAACACCATGCCCCCTCCCACACCGAAAGGAATAACCATCATGTGCTAATTTGAACCTAGTTAGCTATTTATTTCACACCTGTTACTCTGGTACCGGTGTGTTAACTGCGCCGTCAAGTGCTAGGTGAAGTTGGTCTAGGGAACTTAATAACATTCTTTTACCTTAAATTTAAAAAGAAGAAAAACTAAAGAAGACTATTAGAGAGGTATTCGCTTCGTGAGTGATATACAAAGTTTCTGGGAGAAAAATAGTACATTCCAGCCGCGATTCCCACTAAATTCCGTCTCTCAAGGTAGGCCTATGTCTTCCGTGTAGATTTCTAACTAATCAATTATCAGTCAATTTGACAGTGATAGCAATCAACAGGTCCTAAGCTACTTCAATATCGTGTTGCAGTAAGTAACCAAGGCAGAACATGTGCCACAGTAACCAAGGACATGATATAAAACTGCAGGCATGCGCAACGCCCCGTCCTGATATGACCTTCGATGTTGCTAGGACGTAAAACAACAACAAACAAACAAACGCAACAGTCATCTCTGACAGGTGGGGTTAAATCACTCCGCCCACTCAGTCGCTACATAACATACACAAACACATTATCGAAAATCATTACGTTTTGGAGGTAAATGAATAGCGAATAAAGGGGTGTTTTTTTCATCGCCGAGGCACTGGTCTTCCGGCCATATTATGTTACATTCATTCACATATATAACATAGCATAAAATCAGCAAAAGTTTGCTACAAAGAATTAATAAAGGGGACAAAAGAACAATGCTGTTCGGTAATAGAATTACATGCTGACTTGGTAAACCTATTTAAACAAAACACCCTCTCTTCTAGATATACTCTCAGTGTTTCTTACAAAAGAACAATGCTCAAAAAACACACAAACCAAAACAAAACACCCCCAAAACCACAAAAGAACAATGCTGTTCGGTAATAGAATTACATGCTGACTTGGTAAACCTATTTAAACAAAACACCCTCTCTTCTAGATATATACTCTTAGTGTTTCTTACAAAAGAACAATGCTATTCGGTAATAGAATTACATGCTGACTTGGTAAACCTATTTAAACAAAAAAACCTCTCTTCTAGATATACTCTCAGTGTTTCTTACAACAAGGAAGGAACATTCTTTGTGCGCGTGTGGAGGGAGGGGGCAATTGAAGGTCATTGGGAGTCGCACCTTAATTGAAAAGAAGACTAGGGAGGACAGGAAGTTGTATGTGGTCCATTTAGTGTTGCAGCTCCTTGTTAATTCAGGTCGGCCCCCTGCGCGTCCGCCTTGGGTGGTTGGAGTTCTGTGCACGCCAGGCCGAGGCATACCAACAGTTCACCAACCATTAGCCACTTTTTACCGTTGTACTCACAGTTCATCGAACATCTCAATGCATACATGCGAGTGGATATATATATATATATATGATAATGTATATGATATATATTATATATAATATAGATGTGCATATATATCGTAAATGTCCGTCCTAATATGACCATAAATGTTGTTAGGACGTAAAACCCCAATAAAAATATCCCAAACGCGGGTGTAGACTAATAAATAATAAATAGGTGGTATGTGCACATATATATAGATATATATATAGATATATATATATATATATATATAGAGAGAGAGAGAGAGAGAGAGAGAGAGAGAGAGGGAGAGAGGGCGGCGCAGCAAAGAGAGATATCCACCGGAGAAAGTGAGAGATGGGAGTGGGGAGTTTTACTGTAGAATGCAATTTGTCGTTTTAATGCAATTCCTCTGCACGTTTAAAGTCGTGTTTACAATTAACACTCACTGACATTAACTTGGAAGGGATATCGTTGGTCTCCTACAAAGAGCACGTCCATTGGTCTAAACGTGGCTAAGAAACTACACCTTGAAAACTTCGTGATTTAGTTCATAGTTACACTGGCTACATATATGAGATGCAATGAGAGCTACAAGAGGTACTAGTTATTTTCACCCTGTAGTCGTTGGTACAACGTGCCCCCTGCTTCCCCTCCCTCCCCCAACAGTTCGTCTCCATGGTGAGTGAGGCTCGCCGTGCGCTACTTTGTCCCATCGTGATCACAAAGCGTGACTTGAATGTACCTGGCCCCGGTCAAAGGTGCATTCAGTCCCTTGAGCTGAACGGGCGGGCCGTCATCCTCACTCAAGACCGGGACCCACGACCTACGCGCCGCCTGGTGGTCAATAACAACAACACGCGCACAGCGAGAAGCCACCAAAAGGCGCCCCCAGAAACTGGGCGCCCAGTCAGTTTGTTTGTTTATTTGTTGGGGTTTTACATACCTGGTAACATCTAAGGTCATATCAGGATCGGGCACCGACTCTTGTGACCATGCACACTCATGGCAACTTTATAGTGCTGTCCACACTGGGAGACCAGGCCACCGGTACCATAACCCAATATCCCGCACAGTCACATTATCCTGATACTGAGCGAACCAGTCATTGCCTTATCCTCGTAATACTGAGTGCCAGGCTAGGTAACGACAAATATTAATTTCGTAAGTCATTGACTCGGCTGGGTACCGAAGTTCCAACCTTCCACACGGGAAGCCTGCGCTCTTACCGATTCGACCACGGCTTCCAGTGGCGTCCAGTCAGAGAGTGACCACACACGTGAGTGCCCTTATCCCAGTAGCGCCGTGCCGTTCCCTGCCGTGCCGTTCTGTGTCATGCCATTTCGGACCAGCACGAGGTCGTCACAAGTTCATGTCCAATGGCATCAGTTCCGTTTTGGGACGGTAAAGTAGTGCACTTCTCGGTAGTTGGAGCTTCAGTCGACCATTATCCATCTCTCCAAACTGTTGCTAGGACGTAACACTCCGACAACCAACCAACCATCTCTCCGAACCATTGATCAAAGCTTTCCAGCCGTCGGTGTTGACTACACACCCAGTAGCTGAACCCCCCTCCCCCTCCCTCACACACCCATCCGAGCGAGGCGCCAGATGACTGGCCAAGCGGCTAACCCGGACTCATACGATAATTGAGAGATCACAGGTGTAATGGGCCTATGTGGTTATGGGACATAAGAGGGAATGCATATAAAGACAGTCTCCTCAGTGGCGAGTGTCCACAAAAACGCTGGTCACCTCAACAAGCCATGTCAACCTCTCCTCTGGATACCTTCACGTTTTCTACTGCGGGTGGGAGGATGCCTCAGCAAAGAAAGGAAAAGGGAGAAAAATTGGGGGGGGGGGAGAAAAGGGGAGGGGAAAATGAAAAAAAGAAAAAAGAAAAGAAGAAAAGAAAAAGAAAAAAGAAGGCACCGTTTTGCCTGCCAGGCTCTCCTCCAACACTACCTGGAGGAAGAAAAATACCCCGGATGAAAGCGTGACGTCACAAGCCATATTATGGACTAGATTTAATAATGCAAGGGTAATTTGATATGCGACTCTTACGAGTACGGGTATATTATACCCATTTATACGTTATAGATATATATAATCAACTTCATACCTAGAACGTATTACACCCTTGGTTTCTATGTAAGATGTAGTGGATAGATTCAATCCCTGATCGAATCAAACCAAAGATGTATATGACTTATGAGTATGGTGATGTTGTTTTGTTTGGTACATGAGTGGGATGACGGTTGAGCACGTGAACAGACAGGTGGCGCCACAAGCGGGCATGAGGTTGCCAGAGCTGACCAGGAGATGACCAGTGGTGAGAGCCTTACAGTAGATTATCTGAGTGCAGAGGAGCTGAGATGGTAAAGCTTCCAATAAATTATACTCGAATAATACTAAAACAGCATATATAAGAGTTTATACTTATCACTACCTTTTAAATGGCGTTCAACATTAGGAGGAAACATATAGCAAGGAGCAATGAAATGAGGAAGACCAAATATCTGCAATTAAAATGTACCCCGCTTAATCGACGAATCTACAAAACAAACAAAAAAGAAAGGAAAGGGAAAAGCGACTAGCTTTTATCTAACAAACATGAAGAGCATCGGCCCTGGGACGTAAATGGCCTTAGATGTTACCAGGACGTAAAACACCAACAACCAACCAACCAACGTAAATGGCTGAGGCGCTGTAAAATGCACGCCGACGACCCGGATGTAACAACCTGACACGAGCCACCGCGCATGCGCAGATGACGACGTGAGTACATCAAGGAGACGCGACCGGAAGCTATTGGTGCGAACCGGAAACGAGCCGGCTTGATGTGGGCTGCCAAACAAATATGGCTGCGGCTGCGTGAGTGACGAAGTGGGCGGGTGGCATGGCGTGGAACACGGCAGGTTCCCTGACCACCACCCGGGGTCCTCTCATCGTCCCAGCTCTACACCTATCCATCAGTCTTCTCCTGTGCCTTTAATACACGGGTCCCACCCGAATAGCACGCAGCTTCAGAGGGAGTAGTGCCGAGGACCGTGCTCGGACCTATTGGTCTCATGGGGTCATCTAGAGCTTCCAGACAGGAAATTAGTACACACGTAGGACTATGTACGCTTCCTGTGCTTTCCTTTTCATCTAACCTATTACGGACTCCCGCCCCCCCCCCCTCACCCCGCCCCCTCCCCCCTCCAGCCCTCTGTGTATTAATGCGCTGTCATGACATTTGCCACCCGCAATTTGCCACTCACTATTTTCCAGCCGATCATTGCCACCCAACACTTTTCCAGCCTGCACTTTTGCAAGTCAGGACTTATAGGCCAGCATATTATATCGTCATGTGCCAACTGGCGTGTGTGTGTGTGTACATGTGTGTGCACCTGTGTGTAGCCACATGCGTACATGCGCGTGTGTGTATGTTATTATGCATATTCTCAATCATTGTGCAAAAATCTATTTGGCGGCCAAAGTCCTGGATAATTTCCCCTGCTTAATCAACCGCTGTAACAACAACACATTTAAAAAACATCTTTTTAATGAGACAAGACTTAGTAGAGCGGTAGAATAGGCATAGCATAACCAATCACACATAGTTTACGTTGCAGTTCTCATCCTCCTCACAATTACCTCCCGGCGGCAGGTGGCCCTAGGGATCCAACACGTGTGAGGATCCAGGCGGGAATAAGCCTGGAGGCCATTAAGGTGGTGGCAGGAGGTCGCTTAACTCGTGGGAATTAACAACATCGAATTCAAACCCGATCACCCCGAACTAGAGTAGTAAAGTTGGTTTGTTGGTTGTTGGAGTTTAACGTCCTGATCTAAGGTCATATCAGGACGGGTACCAACTTGTGACACTGTGCACTCACAGTGACCCGGCCGCCAGCACCATTACCTGATAGTGATACCCCTCTCAGTCACATTATCCTGACACTGAGCCAACCAGTCCTTGCCCTATCCTATTAATGCTGAGCGCCTGGCTAGGAAGTGACACGTATCAATTTTTAAATCATCGGTTTGACTCGACCAGGGTTTGTTAAGAAATGGTAGTGGTGGTGGTTGTTGTGGTGGTGGTAGTTGCAGTGGTAGTAGTAGTGGTGGTGGTGGTGGTAGTGGTGGTGGTGGTAGTGGTGGTGGTGGTAGTAGTACTACTAGTAGTAGTAGTAGTACTGGTGGTGGTGGTGGTGGTGGTGGTGGTGGTGGTGGTGGTGGTAGTTAGTTTGTTTGTAGGTGTTGTACATCCTAGCAACATCTAAGGTCATATCAGGACGGGTACCAACTTGTGACAGTGCACACTCATGGCAAATTATAGTGCTGCCCCACTGGAGACCAGGCCACCAGCACCATGACCTGATATCCCACTCGGTCACATTATCCTGACACTGAGCCAACCAGTCCTTGCCCTATCCTAATAATGCCGAGCGCCTGGCTAGGAAGCAACAAGTATGGTAGTGGTAGTGGTAGTGGTGGTGGTGGTGGTGGTGGTGGTGGTGGTGGGCAGTGGCGGCGGTGGGCAGTGGGTGGCGATGGTGGTAATGGTGGCGATGGGTGATGATGGTGGTGTTGATGATGGTGGTGGTGGTGGTGGTGGCGGCGGCGGTGATAGTGGTGGTGGTGGTGGCCGTGATAGTGGTAGTGGTGGTGGTGGTGGTGGTGGTGGGGCGAGACTACGACATAGCGCTGCTCGTCTAACCATCTAGTTAGTCTCTAAAGTTGATCGATTACAGAAGTTTGATCTACTATTAGTGGGGCAATGTGCCCCAAAAATAAGTTATACAATAATAAAAAAATTACCAAATATAATCAAATTTTAAGCATAATTTGTTTTACTTATAACGGAATATATTTTCCTTCAATTTCTATGCGTGTTTATGTATGCCTTTGTTTTATTGAGGAACAGAATATATATTTTGCGATCTAAGATGTCCTCGAAATTAACTTTGGTTCACCGAGGCAGTGATTTGCTAGTAATGAATTGTCCATTAAGAAGGTCCTTGCTCCAGGTGAATCGTGGGTGAGGATTGGAAGACCGATGGCCTTAATGAGTGAGGGGTTTAGGTCTTTTAAGTCTTTTAAGTCTGACCTCCGCATTACTCAAGGTTCATTACGCCCGCCTCGAATTGGGGTGGTTGTGAACTCGGCACTGCATCGAAACTACATCAGTCATAAACAAAATTAAAACAATTAAATTAAAAGAAAAATCTAATTAAAAAAATCTAAACACACTAAAACTCACATAATAACATTAGTTATTTCCAAATATCTCTACCCCTGCGCAATCCTTTGCTTGTTTCAGTTGCACTTTAAATGTGTGTTATTTCCTCTTGAAGACGCCATTTCAATATGTTGAAGCACTGATTAAATGTCTCGCTAAAAGCGTTCTTTCAGTTATTTTAAACTCTTGGGAATGGCTGTGTGTGGGGCAGGGGGGGGGGGGGATTTCCATCTGCAGAATTATGATTTGGTGAATTTGTCAAAGTTCCAGTCCGCACTCAACCGGAAGGAGAGAGCCGCAGTAAATTATCAGAAATTTACAAAGAACAACATGGAACCCTTTCCAGCTATCCCAATGGCAGCCGGGTCTCCCCTGTAGGCCTACTTATCAACGAATGCATTCAATGAACCCCAAGATCCTTATTTTAAAATAGCTCAATACAATTCATCCCATTTTGATCATCTGTAATTGCGCTTTCATTTTGAGAGACATGAGAGATATCATTCAGTGCTATGAATAATGTGCATTATACATTCATTATTCACAAATGACCTTCACTGCGGTGGTCATACATGAAAACCCAAGGAATCTGCAAGGATTAGCTTTAACTGCTTTCACCATCAGACAAGACAATCGGTCAGTAACTGCTTAGCGATCAAGTCTGCCCTATCTGAGTGAGGTCTCCAGCTTCCCTGTCTCATGAGAAGAAAGGCCGCCTGAACCAATGCAAATATCGAATCGGGCGCAGTTAAAACATCCCTTTGGCCGCGTCAAGATTCTGCCAAGGTCATGACCTAGTTACCGGTATTTTTAAAGGCGCATACAAATTTCCCAATACAGCTATTCTGAGTTCTGTTGGTCCCTCAAGAAGACACTGCATACCGAGTCTCATCTACAGCTTACACATTGGAAGGTGGGATAGGCACAAAGTTGTATTTCATATAATGTAAAAACATGTTATCGGTCAATTTCACAGCAATTTATGTCAGAAACAAATACAAACCAATAACACTACCAAATTTGGTCATCACGAGGCCATGTGGTGCAAGGTAAGTTTAAAGCATAGGGTTGACAGTGAAGGATACAGCTGGGAGTGGCACCACTCCCAACTTCCGCCTGTAAACTGTAGCTGCGACCTGGCGTGCTGGGGTCACAGCTTCAGACCTGTCTGACTGAGGGACCAGCGGAACTCAGAATACCCGCATTCTTCCTGCCCAGTTGAAGGCTGGACAGTCGGCTACAACAATACTCGTGTCATGTCCTATGGGATCGGCCCAGTTAGCGCAGGGCCTGAGGCTGCAGGGTTTAGTCAACACAGAGGATATAGAGCACCCCCTGCTGGGTGGACGAATATCACCCAGAGGGGAGAAACAGTCAAGACGCTTCGATTGACTGGCCATCGGAGGCTGTGTACTACTTGTCAGGCTAAATTTCCATTAACTGGGTGGTACGCTTGTTTCCAGTCAGGATTTGGCTTCTCTTAGCTAGACTGGATTTGGGCTACCTTGACTGTACATTTATCTGTAAGTAGGTACTCCAAAGTGATTTCTATTTTCAACAGGTCAATATTACAAGTTATATATCTGTACAGATCTTTTAAATTGGATCTCAATGATATAAAAATCATTTAGATCGATTGAATAGCTGCAAAGTTATGAGTGTTTAAAGATTGATTTCTTTACCCCAATTTGTGCACATTTCCAAATTAGCCAAATCTTGGTTTTTAGGGTCCCACCTGGAAGCTATTTTGCATATGATCTGTCCAATATTAAAGAATCTCATTCTCTATAGGACAAATAAGAAGCTCATTTTTTTACAGACCATCACTGTTAGTATTCTCTCTGAAATTTCATGTCAAACTTGCTAAATTCCTTAGTTTCTAGCAACCACCAATAATAAATTCAGTAAAATAGAGAAAAATAGCATAACTCCCGTTCTAATTGTCCTATCACAGCAATCTTTATACCAAAATAACCAGAATTAAAAGCTCTACATGATGACATAATTTCTAACTGATCAGAGAAAGAAAGACAACATTCACTTTGAGGCATTGCGAGCTGACAATAAAATTAAGAAAAATAGCATAACTCCCGTTCTAATTTTCCTATCACTGCAATCTTTATACCAAAATAACCAGAATTAAAAGCTCTACATGATGACATCATTTTCTAACTGATCTGAGAAAGAAAGACAACATTCACTTTTAAGCATCGCGAGCTGACAATAGCTACATTCTTGCAGCAATCACTTCTCAGACAAACCTAGATGCGCATGATATAGATCTCAACCAAATATTGTTCTGGTTAGGTAGAGGAAGACTTAAGCTTTCTGATGATATAATTTTCAAAACGATCCTGATCAATTTTCAAGGAGAATTAATGTCTTAATGTTTTCACTCCTTCAGTTCAATCAAATTTCCCACTCAAAAACACCCATGCTTGATATACTAATGAAGCCTAGTTTCTTCTCTGTCTGTCATCAGTGGTTATTTTTAGCTCAGGTCACTGTACTCACCAAGGTGTATCAATTTTAGGGAAGGGAGTAGCTCAGACTGGATGAAAACAAACTCGGCGAGCATGCTCAGAGCTGCCAATGGTACTCCCCAACAAGTGTCCATTGACTGTAATTTATTTCATAATAATAAATAAAAATCAAATAACCTAAAAGACAAAAGAACAAGCTTTAATTTAATATAAATTTTATTTCAAACCAAGCAGAATTAGTGAAGATTGCAGTGTTTTTAAAAGGGTTAAAATATGTCAAATTTCGCGCTGCAGACACCGTACACGCCCACTTTGGAGTACCTACTGTAAGCGTGCTTTTGGTTAACTTGGTAGTGTGTTTGTCTCCAAAAGGCTGGCTTTTTGCTAACTATCTTTGCTGTCTCTATTCTGGATTGTGGCTAACTTGACCATACTCCCGTCTCCATTCCGGACTCTAACTACCTTAACCATACCCCTGTCTCACATTCCAGACTTTGACTACCTTGATGATGCCCCTGACTCGATTTTGGACTCTGACTCCTTTGACCATACCATGTCTCCATTCTGGAGACCCCTGTCTCCATTCCGGACTTTGACTACCCTGACCATACCCCTGTCTCCATTAAGGACATTGGCTACCATGACCATACCCCTGTCTCCATTCCGGACTCGGACCCCCTTGACCATACCCCTATCTTCATTCCGGACTTTGACTACCAATACCATACCTCTGTCTCCATACCTCGACCATACCCCTATCTCCATTCTGGACTCTGTCTCCCTATACTATACCCCTATCTCCATTCCCGACTCCCTTGACCATACCCCTGTCTCCATTCCAGACTTTGACTACCTATACCATACCCCTATCCCCATTCTGGACTCTAACTCCCTATACTATACCCCTATCTCCATTCCCGACTCCCTTGACCATACCCCTGTCTCCATTCTGGACTTTGACTACCTACCATACCCCTGTCTCCATTCCGGACTCCCTTGACCATGCCCCTATCTCTATTTTGTCCTCTACTGGCAGCCTCCCCCTGGCACCAGACGGGTGCGGCGCGCCCTTGCCTGTCGGGAGGAGCAGTACGTCGCGGCGCCATTGTGCGCCCGCCCTTTTTATGTCGCCATACATCAGGCGCGGCACGCTGCGGCCAAACGGCACAACGCGCCGCGTCACATCCGTCTGGTCTGTGTCCATAATTCAGCGGCCCGGCCTCACCATATGACACATTCATGGCTATCCCCCAGCCCCCCCGGCAACAACTCCCCCCCCCCACACCACACCCACTACCCTCCCCCCTACCGTACCCATCCGGGAGTTTACTGTGGGCGACGGAATAATTCCATCAAATTGCTGCAAGCAAATAACACCCACCATCTCTCAACCACTATCTCATTGTCTCACGTCCATTGCTTTACTGTATACCCCGGTACTGACATTTGATTGATTGATTTATTTATTTATTTATATTTTGTGTACGGGACACAGAGCGACAAAAAGGTGCTCTCAGAAGGTACAGCCTTCACTCAGAGATTATTGGTGGGACTTTGAGGGCGAGCTGGTAGCGGACCTGCGTGTTTGAGATAAACCCTCGATGCTCGTGTCCTTTCCCATTAGCACTCAAACCGAAAGCTTTTCTATTGGGCCTCCTAAACTGTCCACGGGCATTTGCCACAAAATATAGGTCACTTGCAGCCCACTTTATCGTCAAATAAACGTTATAAACGACTGATGGCCGGGGGGGGGGGGGGGCGTTCCCTCCGACAGTTCCCCCCCCCCCCCACCCCCCAGTAAACCTCCCACCCCCTCGGCTCCCGCCAGCCCCCTTTCCCCCTCCTCCGCATCCTCCCCGCTACTGGAAGAGCCCTGCACTCCCCTCCACACACACACACACACACACACACACACTTCTGGAGATCATCCCCACCAATGAAGCCCCGTTGTGCTAGTCCCCAGGGAATCCTCAGAGAAAAGCACAATGTAACCAAGCCCCCCCCCCCCCCCCCTCCTCCCTAGAGTGATCGCCGCCACCTTCACTATAGGTTTGCCGTGAGTAGCAATGCCTGACTCGCCGCGTGCCTATACAGTCACGCTTGGGCGCACAGGACTAGACGATCTACTACTAGGCACCCGTAAACACAGTCAAATAATAATAGTTTAACAGGGATGAAAGTGGTATCTGGCAACAACAACAAAAAAAGTGGAAATCTATGCTGAAGTTATCTATAGACAATGTTGTTCCAATAATAGAATTGTTATCCTAATAATAATAATAATAATTAGTATTAAAAGACGGAAACATGGATACTTTCCCATAGATTCCCACTGTCAGGGAATCACAGACAATTTCCAGAAGTGTAGTTTCATCCACTCCTGTCCTAGCACCATCCTAGCTGCATTCCACTGATCAGTCAGTATGCATATATGTCCTTGTTGTGACCGTATTATCACATGTGCTACAAATTCATTTTTCTCTCTCTCTGTCTGTCTCTGTCTGTCTCTGTCTGTCTCTGTCTCTCTCTCTCTCTCTCTCTCTCTCTCTCTCTCTCTCTCTCTCCGTAATCCAATTACTAATTGATCCGGGCTGTTCTGTTTGTTTGGGTTTCCTGTTCTAGCAATATCTAAGGTCTTATAAGAACAGGATTCAGACTGACTACCAGCTGTCACATATATTCTTGGCATTTTGAAAACGTTAATCGGGGATTATCAAATATCTCAGATGTCTGTGAAATCGCAGAGATCTTTCATGCCTGATTTATGTATTGAAAGGAACATTGCATTAACATTATCACAACGCACAGGTCCAGTCCAGGTAAGTATCTAAGGTTTCAGTTGACTAATAACACTATATATATTATATGTGTGCACCACTAATCACACTAGATATATTGTGATAATCCCCATAATAATCTAGAGTGGCCTGCGTAACCTTCCACTCCCATCTGCGAATGGACTCTACCATCCAATTGGCACCCCGCATGCGACGACTTCTCACTCTCAAATGTCCCCTCTATACACATGTCAGTTCAAAGTATCACCTGAAGGTGCTAATCTAGCCACACCTGTCATAGTAGATATATTCCATGAAACTCCCCGAGGAAGACCAGACGGGATGGCCGAATGAGTTGAACGTCCATTTCCCGTTTTGATAGATCGTGGGATTCGAACCAATGACATACAAATTTATACTTGTCGCTACCTAGCCAGGCGCTCAGCATTATTAGGATATGGCAAGGACTGGTTGGCTCAGTATCAGGATACTGTATCAGGTTATTGTGCTGGTGGCCTGGTCACCTGATCCCCCAGTGGGGCAGCACTACAAAGTCACCATGAGTGTGCATTGTCCCAAGTCGGTATCGGTCCTGATATTACCTTAGATGTTGTCAGACGTAAAATTCCAACAACCAACCAACCAACTATATGAGGAATTTGTCAGACATAGCTGACACATTCCTGTGATGCCATTTTGACAACTTGCTCTTTGTGCGGTAATTTGAGGACTGTGCTTTTTATTCACACTTCATCGGGGCTTGACGGCCGGGAGGGTGGGTAGTAAACGCGCGCGTTCAAAACACGATGACCGGCTGGTTAAAAGCCCGCTGCAACAAGCACAGTGAAGATTCCATCCTGCACATACTGTGCGGTATGCAGACTGTGCAGTATGCACGAGGAGTCTGTCTATGGGGATCGCTACAGCTAATACTAGTAATAGACTGTATTCGCACATACCACACGCCTGACGCATACAGCATTACGTATAACCTAGACGTGTTTATTTGTGTATGTAATCTATTGGACAAATGTTTCGGCAATTCCACTGCTCACCAGTTGTTACCAGTTGTTACCAGTTGTTACCAGTTGTCACCAGTTGTTACCAGTTGTTAGAGAATACAAGATGCAAGTACCCCTTGATGCGTCACTGGACTACAGCTGTCAGTGGAGGGTGTCCGATCGTCAAACTGCGCATAATGTCAGTGTCTGCGAGCCTTTAAGTTGGAGGAGTTTGTGGAGAAGGCGGCCGGCTGGGAATACCGAGATGGGGCGGGGCGGGCGGGGGCGGGGCGGGGCCGGGGCGGGGCGGGGCGGGGCGGGGCGGGGGCGGGGCGGGGCGGGGCGGGGCGGGGCGGGGCGGGGCGGGGCGGGGCGGGGCGGGTGGGGCGGGGCGGGGCTGTGCGGTGCGGTGCGGGACGGGATGAGTCGGGATGAGTCGGGACGGGTCGGGATGGGGCGGGACTGGGCGGGGAGGGGCGGGGAGGGGCTATGCAGGGCGGTGAGGGGTTGTACGGGGCGGGGCGGGGCAGGGCAGGGCGGGGCAGGGCGGCACGCCGAGACGGGGCTGAGAGGGACTGGACGGGGTGAGTTGGCCCCGGGTTCACGTGGTTACCGGCCCGGCAGTGATGTATTGCCGGGTCGTGATGAATGGCGGTAATGATAGTGCATGATTAGGTGCAGTCCCACGTCCGTAATAACTGTCACGGGGGCCGCCCCTCCACCGCGTCTTTATTTAACGTCCAGCGCCTCGGTGCCGGCTTACCCAGCATTCATCACATATACCACTCACACACACCGCGAGCCGCAACGGCAGCGCAGATCTCATCTGCACCAGTCTTAATATCATATTTCCACTTTCCGCACATTCAGATTGATGATGTATCACTTACAATTACAGCGCGATATCCGTGTTATTTCGGCGGTGGTGGTGGTTGTGGTGGTGGTGGTTGTGGGGGGGGGGGGGACAACGCGGTGTATTATCCTTGGATCTAAAAGTTGGTAGAATGGCGCCGCTATGCTCCACACACCCCTGACATGATGTATGCCAATCAGATCTCGGTACGGCTGTAACGTATGGGTCAACATAAGGCCCCCCCCCCCCCCCCCCGCCCAGCTCACAGCTTAGTTCACTATAAAACAACACACGAACAGGCTAACAAAACTCGGCTAACCCTCGCCATTACTGGCACCAATTACTGGCGCAACCAACGCAGACCTATCTATCTATCTATCTAACACGGCCACACACCGACTGGCGGCAGCAGCAGCCCACGGTTAAACGCCAACAAGCACCGCGCCATTTTCAATTTGGATTTGGTGTGTGGAAGTTTAGTGAGACCGCCACACCGCCATGTGTCACGGCTCCACCCGCACCACACAGCGCCGGATTTACCTGTAAAGCCCACAAGGTATGGGTGCGAGGGCAGGCCGCCGACCACCCATAAATAAGTCCCCGTGTGATCACAGCCAGCCCGCGACCCCCGCCGCCGCCGCCGCCGCCGCCGCCACTACCGGGCCGGGCGGGGCACAATGACGCCCTTGCCGGATACAGAATGCCGACCTAGGGCTACGCAGTAGCGCGGATAAAAATAGAAGCGTGGACAGTAAGTATATATATAACATATATATTACATGATATATACAACATATATGGCATATATATAACATGTATATGTTACATATATAACATATATATGTTACATATGTAACATGCATGTAACATATATGTATCATATATATAACATATATATAACATATACATAACACATATATATATATATGTGGAGGGAGCTGGCACAGAACATCGAATATATATCAGCGGCGGCAGCTGAGCCGGCCAACGCGCATGCGCGCAGCTATGGTCCGAACTCATACAACCTTGAAACGACTTCTTCTCCGATACCTATATATATATAATGTTATTATATAATTGATATATATAACATATAGATAACATATATATAACATATACATAACATATATATAACATATATATAACATATACATAACATATATATATAACATATATATAACATAAATATATATATATATCGCTTTACTATAATTAAAGTACATGACAAGTTAATTTTAATCAACATGGTTTCTATAGTATGGATTTGCAATATAAAACAACCCGTTTGGTATTATTTACCGTAACGCACAAGCACCCTACAAACAAAGATTTAAACCTCTATGAGAGCTGCTTGTCCCATAGATATTCTTTCTCCCGCCATCCTGAAGGGCAACATAATAAAGTAAAGAGAAGCGCAGGGCGTCTCAGAGACGTCTCGGCGATGCTTTTTGGCTTATTTCCATTCAGGGTGCGTCTCGGAGACGTCTTTGAGGAGATGAAAAGTGCCTCGAAAATGGCCACTGTATTCAGTAGTTTCAGACAATCTCAGCACAGCTTTTCCATTGCAAATGGCCGCCACCTATGGGGGCCGCCATTTTTGAGGTGATAAACTGCTTATACAGTTCAGGCTAGAGTGACGTCAGGGGCATCGCGGAGACGTCTCGGAGACGGACCCTGAAAGCGGCCCAGGGATATAACCCCCCGCGTACTGACCATATCAAGGCCCGCCAGTGCTGCCATCTGTAGGCAGTCCGACAAGCAGAGACATGCCTGGCACCAGCTATTTACATGCACCTGTTTCTGGCAGCCACCACCTTTCCTGCAATTAAATTATCCTTTTCACGAAATATAAGAAGCAACTTTTTGAACGCCTTGTATTCTAGAACGAACCCTCAAATGCTACTATTTGCCAACAACAACAACAACATAATAATAATAATAATAATAATACTACTACTAATAATAATAATAATAACAACAATCCCACCCCCACAAATGATGCAAGATCAGTACTTCAAAACGTGAGTTTTGTTATATCCAACCGAATAAATATAATGACTACAAATATGAAATTCAGTTGGCAGTTTGCTTATATTGGTTCAAATCGTAGAATTCTCACTGAAGAGAGAAATTTCAGATGTGCAAAGAAAAAGAGAACAGGTACCGTTGTAAATGCGTAAGCTTGTGTCAGATCTGCAGCGAAGGACCGGGGCTGCCGATTGGACGTAGAGCAGTAACATCAGGGATGAAAGTGGTCTCCGGGAAAAAAAGCGGAAATGCTGATATTCTCCCATATGTTTAACATTGTCAGGGAATCACGGAAAATTCCCGGAAGTCGGGTTTTATATATATTGGTGTACGCTGATAGTGCTGCCCGTTTGATGCATGTATTAGTCATGTACGCTGATAGTGCTGTGGCGCTGGAGCATTTTTAGTAGTGTACGCTGATAGAGCTGCAGAGTCTGCACCACATATTAGTATACGCTGATGGTGCTGCGGGATTGAGAAATCCCGGAAATCCGCGGAATCGCGGGGATCTTTCATCCCTGAACATAGACCGGCAAATTCAGCCCGTCTCCTCGCCCCTCCACCAACACACGCACCCACGACTACCACGCACTACGACACACCACCACACACACACCCACACAGCGGGCGCGGTGGCCTATTCGGTAGAACGCAGGCCTCCCGTGCAGAAGGTCGGGAGTTCAATTCCCAGTCTAGTCAAATAAATTACTTACAAAATTGATACTTGTTGCTTCCTAGCCAGGCGCTCGGCATCATTAGGATTTGGCAATAACTGGTTGGTTCGGTGTCAGGATAATGTGACTGATTGGGATATCAGGTCATGGTGCTGACTGCCTGATTTCCCAGTAGGGCAGCACTATAAAGTTGTCATGAGTGTGCACTGTCACAAGTCGGTACCTGTCCTAATATGACTTTAGGTGTTGCCAGGACGTAAAATTCCAACAATCAACCAACCTTCCCCCCACACACCACCTGGCTCTCGTTGCCCGCCACCGCTGCTGTTATTTGGAAATCGCTGGTCTCAGATTTGCAATTTGCGTCTTCTCGGTTGTTCGGACTGGGCTCATATACCCGACTTCCCGAGTGTCTGTCCATTTACCAGAAAGCACACTGCATAGTTTCCGATAATCGAAATCACCTCCACCGCTCGCCCTCCCCACGCACGCCAACACACGTCATCAATTCATATTGACATAACACTCCTTGCATGCCTGGATTTATAGGCCTGTCACACTACGACGTAATGAGCTAACGTGAGCCGACGTAGGTGAATTTTGGTCATTATGTTGAGGTACGGCGGGGTACATCATGCTTACGTTAGGCAGATGTCGAGATACGTCGAGAGACCTCAGGATACGTCCAGTTATGGCAGCGCGCGTCAAGGTTTTGGACATCTCCAAAACCTTTGACATAGCTCGACGTGATGCAGTTGCATTGGAATGACGTTACACTCAAGTTACGCCGACGTTAGGCATGTGATAGAGCTGCGTCGGTTACGTTAGATCAACGTTGCCTTACGTCAGAGTGATGCACAGGCAGGAGGAACGTGCGGCCTGTGCTAAGACAATGTGGGGTTAACGTATCACAATGTGGGTCAAATGTGTCTGTGACATGTGCCTAACATAGCTCAGACATTTCGCAAACATGGCCTGACGTAGTTGACGTCATTGATGAACGTCTAGTGTGCGCGTAATGTCTGTGATGTCCTTCGAACGTTGTCAAATGTGTTGTGAATGTGGTGTGAATGTGTTGCCTTCGATTATACGCTGGACTCATGTCAGCCCGACGCTAGTCTCTCGGTGGGTCGACATCGACTCACGTCGAGAAAAACGTTTAAGTCGGACGTGGCAACGTTAGGGCAGACGTGATCACGCCAACCCACCGCTAATGTCACGCTAGGCTGGCGTCGCACGCGCTGGAGTTTTCCTAGCCTCACGGTGACACAATTAATAATTCCTTTGTCCTCACTCATTGAACCACGTTATCACTATGCTATACCGACATTACGCTCATATCAACTACGTGGCATTGATGTCCAACTTGGCCCCGTATTTGCATATTACGCCGAGAATTTCGACGGGTAAAATGTATTTTCACATTGTCCCGACGCTGGCACGTTACGTCTTAGTGTGACAGGGCCATAATACAAATGTACGTTAGTGTGAACGTGATCACATAACTGCAGCGGTATAACATAACATACTAATTGGTCCATATTGTAGTTTACAATTATATTATTACAAAATATATTGATGTTAATGTTGCATAGTCTGACATTCAGAAGATTCTGCCAGTTTTTAAAGAAAAATATAGTAAGTTGATGGTTATAATTTACATGACGTTAGTTTGATGTAACTTAGGTTATAAATAGCTATTTTTGAACAGATCTGAAGTGAAAACATACGGCATTAATTTCAGTGTCCATGTGGAAATTCTAACACCATAGGTTTCATCAGAAACAGGTTCTATTAGATTGACACATTATTGTCTTCTATGCAGAAACAAATGCTTAATAATAAGTGCATCCGTATCTACGTTGTATATGTAGAATCAAATCTCGATACATGTCTTGGTTTTGAAAATTTGATACTTTCAGTGGACTATGCAACTTAAATGTAGTGCTTTCAAAACGAGCCGATGCACGCCACCAGTGTCATCTACATGCTCACCTGCCACTTGCACTTTTTCAATAACATAGACTATACTCCATAGTGCTGTGTGTGGCGCGATACCAAATGATCCACATCTACAACTTCTACTTTTACGCGCTCTGCTTTATTAGGATAGGGCAAGGACTGGTTGGCTCAGTGCCAGGATAAGGTGACTGAGTGGGATATCAGGTCCTGGTGCTGGCGACCTGGTATCTCAGTGGGGCATCACTATAAAGTCGCCATGAGTGCGCACTGTCACAAGTCGGTACCCGTCCTGATATGACCTTAGATGTTGCCAGGACGTAAATCAACAACAAACAAACAATCAATTCCAACAACTATCTCACAATTGTTGCTTTGTCGCTGCTGTTGCACATCCTAACATCTAATGTGTGATAGATGGACGGGTACCGACATGTGACAGTGCGCACTCATTGTGACTTTATAATGCTGCCCTACAGGGAGCCCAGGCCATTTGCACCATGACCCGATATCCCACATAGCCACATTATCCTGACACTGAGCTAACCAGTCCGTGACCCATCCTATTAATGCCGAGCACCAGGCTAGGTAGCGACAAGTATTGATTTTGTTACAACTTTTAGAAAGCACTGAAATGACGCCATTATTTCAGACTCTTCGTGAACCCAACGTTTTCTCGTGCTGCGAATGATTAATAACTGTATTACAAGAAGTATCTAATTAGAACCAACGTGGGGTGTGCGTGAGTTCCGCCCCTGTGAGAGGAAAGCCTGGGATAAAGCCTCTACTCCTGCACCCTCCCAGTGTGTCCCCATTGAGCTGCTCAGAAGAGCACGTGTGTAGCGGCCGAGACAGGAAACCCTCGTCGGGGTCGCTATGCACCCACATCCCATACAGACAGAACACGCCCTTTGTGTGTGTTCTAGGGAATATATCACTGTGCACAGCATTAACAGGCGAATCGCATAGAATATATATCTCTTTATATATATATATATATATATATATTATATATATAATATATATATATATATATCTATATTATATATATATATGAGTCAGGATCACCAAAAGAGGCCAATTGGGGGAAGTTGTCGGCGTCGATCATTGGATGTTGGCGTCGATCGGCATACTAATAGTTTAGCATTAACAAAGGTGTTGCAAAGTCCTTAAATATATCCTGAATGTAAAGGTAGAGAAAATACAACCACCTTATTTGTTTCTAGGATAATTTAATATAAAACAAAGAAATGCATGACACTTTAAGAATTGTGATGCCGACATCTGGTAATGTTGTCGGGGTCGATCATTGGATGTCGGCGTCGATCGGTATACTTATAGTTTAGCATTGACAGAGGTGTTGCAAAGTCCTTAAATTTATCCTGAATGTAAAGGTAGAGAAAATACAACAACCTTATTTGTTTCTAGGATAAGTTAATATAAAACAAAGGAATGCACTGCACTGCACTTTAAGAATTGCGACGCCGACATCTTAAATAAACCACCAATTGGCCCATTTCCGTGAGGCTGACTCATATATATATATATGTATATATACATGTATCATTATCTCTGGCTTAATTATACACAAGTAGTAGTTTTGCTTATATTTCTGCCTTATATATACAAACACAAGTAGTAGTTTTGCATAACGTTACATTAGATTCGCAAAATGTAATACATGAGTAGTAACATAATATAGAGGAGGACTATTAAATCACTATGAGCATAAACACACGCACACGCACACGCACACGCACACGCAGGCAGCAGGGCGAATGACAATGTGAATCCCCCGAAACAGATGTCCCATAACAACCAACGCGCCTGAACACTGGCCATTGAACAACATTCAAACGCACAGCCCCTGCCAGTGGGGGGGGGGGGGGGTTGTTGTTTTGTTGTCTGAAACCACAAGACAAAGCGTCGGGGGGCGGGTGGAGGGGGTGCTACACGTCCCATAACCCCCAGCACTCGGCTCAAACAGAAAGGCGCCTTGATTGATGACGTCTCGTCCCGTCCTGTCCCTTTTCTCTCTTTCTCTCTCTCTCTCTCCCCCCTTCTCTTGTTGGTGGTTAACATATAAGTTAATAAAACAAAACACCAGAAAGGCACCTTGATTTATGACGTCCATTCCTTTCCTCTCTTTCTCTTTCTCTCTCTCTCCTCTCTCTCCCCCCCCCCCTTTCTCTTGTTGCTGGTTAATGCATAAGTTAATAAACAAAACACCAGAAAGGCGCCTTGATTTATGCCGTCCATTGCCTTCCCTTCCTCTCTCTCTATCTCTCTCTCTCTCTCTTTCTCCCTCCTCTCTCATTGGTGGTTAACGCATAAGTTAATCAAACAAAACACCAGAAAGGTGCCTTGATTTATGACATCCCATCCCTTCCCTTCCTCTCTCTCTCCCTCTCTCTCTCTCTCTACCCCCCTCTCTCGTTTGTGGTTAACGCATAAGTTAATAAAACAAAACACCAGAAAGAAGCCTTGATTTATGACATCCCATCCCTTCCCTTCCTCTCTCTCTCCCTCTCTCTCTCTCTCTCTCGCTCTCTCTACCCCCCTCTCTCGTGTGTGGTTAACGCATAAGTTAATAAAACAAAACACCAGAAAGGAGCCTTGATTTATGACGTCCCTTCCCTTCCCTCCCTGTATCCTGTTAAAGTGCCTGTGACACCTTACCGGATTGAGTACCGGACCCAACCGGACAAAGAATTTTCTAGTCTGGTGGTGTTTGGTATCAAAATGTACCGAAATGTGTCGAAATGTTGCACTTTCCGCCAGACGAAACGGACGCTAAACGGACAAGGAAGTACATTAACGAATAGCCACCGGATGATAAAAGGACGACAACCGAATGTCTAACGGACGGACCGAACATCAACCGGACACGAACCAGACTGTTCACGGACGCACCGAAAACATATACTGACCCAATGGGGGACATGTTGCGTAGTTCATTTACTGACACTTGGTGGCGCGTCGGTACCAGTGGGCCTACACGGTCATTGACAATGCTTTGAGTTTGCCGGTACGCGAAGTGCAACACGTATATTTTATTCAAAATTAATAGAAATACAGAACCCTAACCTTAGAAATTTAATATAATCTATTCGTTGTATGTTTTCTATATGTATACCAAGCGGTTTGTCTCTAGGTGTTGTGGTTTTAGAGATATTTGACTTCTTCTGTATGAAGATTGCTCACGGCCATTGACAATGCACTGAGTTTGGCGGTACGCCCAGTGCAAAACGTTTATTTTATTCAAAATTAATAGAAATACAGAACCCTAACCTTATAAATTTAATATAATCTATTCGTTGTATGTTTTCTATATGTATACCAAGCGGTTTGTCTGTAGGTGTTGTGGTTTTAGAGATATTTGACTTCTTCTGTATGAAGATTGCTCACGGCCATTGACAAAGCACTGAGTTTGGCGGTACGC
Source organism: Branchipolynoe longqiensis (assembly GCA_030323885.1). Lineage (NCBI taxonomy): Eukaryota > Metazoa > Annelida > Polychaeta > Phyllodocida > Polynoidae > Branchipolynoe > Branchipolynoe longqiensis. Next base: position 31,410,980 of record CM059187.1, on the reverse strand, counting down.
CCAGTGCAAAACGTTTATTTTATTCAAAATTAATAGAAATACAGAACCATAACCTTATAAATTTGATATAATCTATTCGTTGTATGTTTTCTATATGTACACCAAGCCGTTTGTCTATAGGTGTTGTGGTTTTAGAGATATTTGACTTCTGTATGAAGATTGCTCATAGCCATTGGGTTTGCAGTGTGACAGTGTGCCGAATAGGCCCACTCGTTCAGTGGCGACGCAAACGGCAGGAATTTTAACTAAAAAATCGGAGGTCCCCCATTCCCGCAACACCGTCAACAGACTCTGCAGGAAGCAAACCGGAGACGTAACGGATGGGTACCTGACATGAATCAGACAAAACGTACTAAGCAGACTTAAACGGACACCAACCGCAAACGTCAGTCCGGCGGTGTCCGGTAAAAGTTGTGTGCACACCATACACACCAGATACCACTGGATACCACCAGATACCACCGGATACCACCGGACAGAGAAGGGACACGCCGGATGCGTACCATATATAAAACGGACATTGACGTATTTCACCGGACAGTGTCCGTTTTGTATCCGGTACCCCAATCTGGTAAGGTGTAACTGAGCCTTTACGCATACATTAATAAACAATATAAAAACACATTGCAGCCGACCAATTTCCGGACGGCAGGGCGATCGCGACCAATCATTCCTCCCTGGCGACGGGGTTGTAAACCATGATCAGATTCTGTATTCATTAATCACCACCTGTATGTATGCAATTTGTTTGTTGGGGTTTTACATCCTGGTAGCATTCCCGAAGCTATTACCTGCCCACGCATATAAGTGTAAGTGAAATTTCATTATCCATGCATATGTTATAAAAAGAAGGAAATCCTTCGGTGCGACTGACACTGGTCAACATCCGGTGGATGTGAGGTGGGCCGAAGGTGGCCTCGCCGGTGAAGGACGTTAAAAATACTACCCCTTTCAAAACACTACATTAGTGTTTTGAACATTCTGGCTCACCCTCCTTCATACAGCCCCACCTTACTGCATACAGCCCCACCTTACTGCACAGACCCCACCATACTACATTCTTCCACATTTTTCTCCACCTTACTGCATACAGCCCCACCCTACTGCCTACTGCCCCACTGGCGCGGTGGCCTAATCGGTAGATGCGGAATGTCAGGAGTTTGGTTCCCGGTCGAGTCAAACGAATGACTTAAAAATTTATACTTGTCGCTTCCTAGCCTGGCGCTCGGCATTATTAGGATAGGGCAAGGACTGGTTAGCTCAGTGTCAGGATAGTGCAAGAGGGTGGCATATCGGGTCAAGGATACCAGCAGCCTGATGTCCCATTGGGACAGCACTATAAAGTGACCATGAGTGTGCACTGTCATAAGTCGGTACCCATCCTGATATGTCCTTAGATGTTGCTAGGATGTAAAACAGCAACCAACGAGAACAACCCCATTTTTTAAAGAATAGTGTGTTGAACTTAAAGGTAGTGTTTTGAACTTAAGGATAGTGTTTTGAGCGTGGCCACAGTAGTGTTCTGAACCTACCTTCAACTAAGTTGAAAACACTACTGTAGTGTTTTGAACCTAGGTTGAAAACACTACCATAAACACTACCATGCCCAAAACCCTGTAAAGGGCAATCCAAAGATTTAATTAAAAATAAGAGATTTTTACCTGAAGCTGATTTTAATTCTCACTAATTCTACTTCTCTTGTGGTGAAATGATTATGGAGCAATTAACAAAACAGTAGGGATGTACAAAAAAAAAGAAGGGAAAAAAAAGAACTTTTTGAAGGCTTGATTCCAATGTTTACCTCAATTTTTCGATTGCCGTTTATGGGGTTTTGCGTCTGAACTCCTCATATGTATATATGTAAGCGAGGTGGTGGTGAGGCGTAACTGAAAAGTGTCGAATCTGATTACAGCCTTCATCCACATGAGCAGTCTTTAAGGTTAGCGCTGGAGTAATCAACTAAGTAGATTATCTCTGAATGTGGAGAGTGGCGCGACTGGCGGCCGCTCGTGGAACCACTGAGCGATGTCGTGCCAGGGCGGGTCACCTCCTCGGTGACTTCTAATCGGCCGCAGATAAAGCTCTTCCTCCGACGGCGAGTGTCTCTGAAAACGAAGCCAGGGAACACTGTCAGACACAACCCCCACTCCCACCCCCACACGGCCGTGGGGAGACTGCCCATCCCGGGCCACATGTCCGAACATTACTCCTGAGCAGTGTGTATATGTAAGTATGTGGCATTGCTCCGCGCGTTGCGGGTGGTTTATGAAGGCCACAAATCCAACAGCCTTCTTTGTTAAAAGCCCAAACAGAGTCGATAACGCGCCTCCCTCTGGGAATATCAGCTACTGCGCTTACTACACTGCTACACACTGTGTGGGTAGCAGTCTCTTGTGTGAATATCGGCGGAACTGTGGGAACCGTTTTGAGCTGATTGCTTGCTTCCACTCCTCTTCCCCCGTCAGCCTTGGATGACTTTGTGTGTGTGTGGGTACTTTGGTTGATCAAGCATGGGACAATTAAATCGCGGACAATTGGTCTTCCTCAGTCGACTGCTCCTCGTCCTATCCGATTAATGCCGAGCACCAGGCTAAGTAGCGACAAGTATACATTTTCAAGTCAATGGTTTGACTCGGCCAGGAATCGATGGATACCATTTGTCATGTACAAATTCTTGTTCATGCAGCCATCAATATTCTTTCAGGGTTTCGTTTGCAGAATGCTTAATAAAAACCAGCTGACTGAATGTGACATATTTAATTATAGATCACCATTTGGCTGTAAGCACTGCCATATATATATATATATATATATATATATATATATATATATATACATCTGTATATAGCAGAAATATAAATAATATAACCCATTATTTTCCTTTTGGAGCCCCTGATCTTAAGTTTGTTTAACCCATATCTCACTCCTCTACGGTTACCCATTCGGAGCACCAATAAATGATGGACAGAACGAAAGAAGATGAGGAGTGACAGGAGGAGAGCTAAATGGACAGACAGACAGACAGCTTCAGGGAGAAGTAAATAACAAACACGACAGGGAATTGCCATACCCCACCACAAAGAGGTGCGTGTACAATAACACAATTCCACCACTCCGGCTCATCGTTTAGTGCGCATGTTTTGTGCATAGTGCGCATGTTTTGTGCATAGTGCGCATGTTTTGTGTGCATCATGTTTTAAAATCCGGACATTAGAGCTACATTAAAAACTTACGGTATCAAACCGGGATTACTTCCTAATGAAATTCACTCCGTGTGAACATATCCTTCATCCTTACGATTTTATTCTGGGTTTTTTTTCCCCTGTCTCTCTGCCACTCTCTTACAAACCACAAAAAAAAAAACACCACCATACTGAACTAGTAAATAACGGTCAGTAGTATGTGTATAATGTGTAATTTAAACGGTGCGTAATATTCCAGTTATATTACTGCTTGCAACTGCTTACAACCACTTTGCGATCACAAAAAAAGGGTTGGTCACAAAGAGGTTTCAAGTGGTCGCAAGCAGTCGCAAAGTGGTCCTCAGTGGTTGCTGACCTTGTGTCTAATTTGGTCGCAAGGTTGCAGCTGCTGCACTAAAAATCTCCTTGTGACCAAAATGACCACCCGGAGGTCAGCGAACATTTTCAAAGGTTGACTTGGCCACGAAGAGGTCGCTGGTGACTATGGGTTATTCTGGGCTAAGTACAAAGACGTTGGAATCCTGAGGCTGACGAATGATACTGTAGTGGTCTGCACTGACCTCTCAGGCAAGGAGCCACATAGACAGGTAGGCGTGGGTAGCGTGTTGATAGCAGGGAGCCTAGGTGGTGTAATGGTTAGCACACTGGCCCGGAATGCAAAGAGATGTGGGTTCGAGTCCCGCTCTAGGCGCAGTATTTCCCATTTTCATCACCCCCACGACACTGGTTGCCGTGACCATGATCCTGTACAAGCTACACGCTGTATAGTTGTAGAACCTACCCTGTGTATGTGTAAGTGCATTGCCTGTATATATGTAATTGTAAGCATTTAAAGACTTACAATTCCAGGGGGACGAGTGTAGTGGTCTGCACTGACCTCTCAGGCAAGGAGCCACATAGACAGGTAGGCGTGGGTAGCGTGTTGATATCAGGGAGCCTAGGTGGTGTAATGGTTAGCACACTGGCCCGGAATGCAAAGAGATGTGGGTTCGAGTCCCGCTCTAGGCACAGTATTTCCCATTTTCATCACCCCCACGACAATACTATAGCGGTGATGATGTGATCGGTGCAGCCGGCAAACCTGTCGTCATGGTTACCGATTAATGAACTAACTATTATGAATGAGTCTATCAAACCACTGAAAGCACAACATATAGTTGGCATCAACTAAGTCGCTCAATGTCGACAGCCGTCTTATTGGTGAGAAGCATGCATTGATCACGCTAACAGCCTACACAAAATACAATACCATTGCTATAAAAACAGCAAGGAGACACTCAGACACGCCTCCTCTAGATGTTGCATCCAGTCCCTGAGAGCTCAGCCAGGGCCGTCCGTGCCTTATAGCGTGCACAGAAAGGGGAGATTGAACCAGAAGAACACTTCAGTGGCCATCATAGCAAAGAAAATGGGCGCGAAATTGGTTAGCAGGTGGGGGTGGGGGTGGGGGTGGGGGCGGTTGGGTGGCAGTGGTAGGGGTGGGTCAGGGTGGGTGGGTGCCAGTGCCAGTAATAGGCGGAACAATGTAAGCTTCCGCAAGGAGAAGAAGCGGAAACTACAACGAGGTTTCTGCACAGCCAACTAATTCAGGGAACACCTGCAAGAAAAGTCGGCTCGCATGTCACGCAGAACTAGCAGTGCTCCAATACTGATTAATTAATGCATCCAGCATAGCCGGGGAGGGGACGTATGTATCATATAGATGAGATGATGGCGGGTGGCGGATGTGTGTGTGTAAGAGTGGTTGTGTGTGTGTGTGTGGGGGGGGGGGTGATGGTAGTGACTGGGAAGCAGTGACTGCAGCGTTGATGTGGATGTGGATGTGGATGTGGATGTGTGTTTGTGTGTGTGTGGGGGGGGGGGTGATAATGGTGAGTGGGAAGCAGGGACTGCAGCATTGATATGGATGTGCGTGTGTGTGATGATGGTGAGTGGGAAGCAGGGACTGTAGCGTGGATGTGTATGTGAGTGTGTGTGTGTGATGATGGTGAGTGGGAAGCAGGGACTGTAGCGTGGATGTGAATGTGTGTGTGTGATGATGGTGAGTGGGAAGCAGGGACTGTAGCGTGGATGTGGATGTGGATGTGGATGTGGATGCATCTGTGCTACATATATGTTGACAGTGAGTGAGTTTGCTGGTGAAATAGCAGGTGTGAGAGCTGTCAATTTATTTGTTTGTTGTGGTTTTACATCATGGCAACATCTCTAAGGTCATATCAGAATGGGTATTGACGTGTGCCAGTTGCACTCATGGTGACTTTATAGTGCTGCCCTGCTGCGAGATACAGGTCACTGGCCCCATGACCTGATACGATTTCCCATGCCATCACATTATCCTGAAACTGAGCTAACCAGTCCTTGCCCTAGCCCTAGCCAGGCTAGGTAGCGACAAGCATCACTTTTGTAAGTCATCGGTTTGAGTCCGCACGGGAAGGCATATATGTATCTGCCTTATATTACAAATGTAATAAATATATATATATATATATTTATACAAATACATTTAATTTGTAATATACACAACCAAGTATTGACTTCATGTGTAAACAACTTCAATCCTGTTTGATAATAGACTTGGCCTCTGTCGTTACTGGGCTGCTGCTGCATTTTGGAGGATAGCGCAACAATAACATATAACTACACGGATCCCTTAGAACGGTACACCACAGGCCTCCAGACCACGAGTAGGTAGCTGCTTCGGCGCCTAATGGCCGCCCGGGGAGCCGCCCGCCGCCCACCTCCAGCTGCACGCCGCCTGCCGCTCGCTGCTCGCCGCCTGCCGCCCGCTGCTCGCCGCCCGCCGCCCACCTGGACCTCCGTCTCTGGGGACGGCTTCGGGTGGCGGTCGGGCCGCTAATGTGGGCAGGCAGGTATCGGGCGAGGCGCACATGGACGCCATTAAAGGAATTATATCATTACAGTCCCAAAGGTTAGGCTAGTGCTATCAAATTCAATGGAACACTCTTAATTACCTACCTGAGTCTTAAGTGAATAGTTAATGTTATGTAGAATACATACATGTCTAATATATCTATTTTACGGTTTTGAGCCTGTTATGCATTTAAACATTCCTGGCACTGACAATGTCGCTGACCACTATCTATGGGTACACCAGGGGAGGAACGCTGCCTGAAAATTCCAATTGCAATGCGCAGCTACAAGGCGATACCAGTGTAGCGATGCCGTTCTGGCGTGGGGTGGGCAATGTTGTTAAGCAGTGATCACTGAGAGCTTCATTTAGAACAATCTCATGTTGCAAGTCATGGTGTCGCACTATCACATTTCCCATCCACTTTCACCGGTACGAGTCTCAAAATACAAGTCTAGTATTGTAAGTCCTGGGGCCCTACCATCACATTCCCATCCACTTAAACTGATGCTCACCTCAAAATACAAGTCTAGTATTATAAGTCATGGTGTCATATAGTCACATTCTCATCCACTTAAACTGATGCTCATCTCAAATTACAACTCTAGTATTATAAGTCATGGTGTCATACTGTCACATTCTCATCCACTTAAACTGATGCTCCTCTCAAATTACAACTCTAGTATTATAAGTCATGGTGTCATACTGTCACATTCTCATCCACTTAAACTGATGCTCCTCTCAAAATACAAGTCTAGTATTATAAAGCATGGTGTCATACTGTCACATTCCCATCCACTTAAACTGATGCTCATCTCGAAATACAAGTCTAGTATTATAAGTCATGGTGTCATATAATCACATTCCCATCCACTTAAAGCTGCATAGTCCGATGAAATATCAAATTTTCAAAACCAAACCAATTATCTAGATTTGATTTGACATATCTAACTTAAATAATGATGCACTTATTAAGCATTTGTTTCTGCATAAAAGGCAATACTGAGCCAATTCAACAGAACCTGTTACTGCAGAAGTCTATGGTGTCAGTTTTGGCAACCCTGCCAAAACTAATTTTCCATGTTTGCTCACAAAATATCTCAAAAGTTTACCATTTAAAATAAAAGTTACTTTAAACTAATGTAAAGTAGATACTACTGATCGATCTAATATATTTATCTCTGAAAAAATACAGAAATTCAAAACCATCGGACTATGCAACTTTAAACTGATGCTCATCTCAAAATACAAGTCTAGTATTATATGTCATGGTGTCGTATCATCAGATTTCCCATCCACATTCAGTGGGATGCATATCAAAATACAAGTCTAGTGATGTAAGTCATGGTGTCATTCCATCACATACCCATCCACTTCCACCGGTAGCATCTGAAAACCCAATTCATGTCACTCTCCGTGTGCAGTCATCGTAACTTCCACACACTCACACCCACATCCACACATGTTCCATCACATCTTATTTAATGTGTACAGAAAATCCCCACCCACATCATCCCTCCAGCATCTGTAATACCTTCACAGTCCACATCTTCTCAACTCATGTTGTCCACATCTCCATAGCCTTGCCGTAGCTTTCAGCCAGTTAACCCCTCCTCTGACCCACACACCCACACCCACACCCACCCACACTCACACCCACGCGCATGCCACTGGCCCATACCCCCCACCCCACCCCACCTCACCGCCTATCGTCGCGACATACTTCATCCCAGGAGATTTTATTAGTTTCCGACGGGGAACACGGGGCATAGCTTCGCTAATGCTCAAATTATCAAACAAAATCGCCAGAAAGCAATCAACAACAACGGCAAACCCGCACAAAAAAAACGCTGCCTCCTTCCCCACCAACCTCACAAAAATAAGCAAATATAGATTTGTGGAAAAACAGCGCACAGCCGCAAAGGTCAAGGATCAATACAGTTGTGTATTTACGCCATGTAGGCTGCATCCACACAATTAGTCAATTGGGACCGCCCTGACCAGCTGGTTCGACCCTCGTTCCAACCCTTACCGTCTCTATAATTGCGCTAACAGTAGAGTTTATGTGGTCTGCCCTACTAACACACCGTCGACCACTCTTGCAAATAAAAACAAAACCTAACAACAATACGATCACATTATTTTGGTCTCCCATCCTTCACGCTCTTGCTCTTCGCTCTCCCCTTCATTCTTGAACTTCTTTCTCGTTCTCTACTCTTCACTCTCACCCTTTACCCGCGCTCTTTCTCACCCTCTGTCTCCTCCAGATGCCGACCCCCAAGGAACCCCGCGTCGCTCCTAACCCCGTCACCTCGGATCTCCTCAATAGGAACTCGCCCGAATGGTTAATGAAATCTGATTGGATGTAACAAATCACATGATTTATATCGGAGCGCGCGCGGCCTGGAGGGCTGAATTGACACATTAGGGCGCAGGGGCCGAGGCGCGGCGGGGTGGGAGCCGGGGCGCGGCTGGGTGGGAGCCGGGGCGCGGCTGGGTGGGAGCCGGGGCGCGGCGGGGTGCGAGCCGGGGCACGGTGGGATGCGAGCCGGGGCGTGGTGGGGTGCGAGCCGGGGCGTGGTGGGGTGCGAGCCGGGGCGCGGCCGGGTGGGAGCAGGTCGCTACAGGGTCCGGCAGGGTGGGAGCCGGTCGCTACGGGCCGCGGCGCGGTGGGAGCTGGGAGCTACAGGGTGCGGCGGTGTGGGAGCCAGTCACTACAGGGGTGCGGCACGGTGGGAGCGGGTCGCTACAGGGCATGGCGGGGTGGGAGCCCAGGAGTGCAGCACGGTGGGAGCAGGTTGCTACAGGGCGTGGCAGGGTGGGAGCCGGTCGCTACAGGGCGCGGCATGGTGGGAGCCAGTCACTACAGGGGTGTGGTGCGGTGGGAGCAGGTTGCTACAGGGCGCGGCGGGGTGGGAGCCGGTTGCTACAGGGCGCGGCATGGTGGGAGCCAGTCACTACAGGGGTGTGGCGCGGTGGGAGCAGGTTGCTACAGGGCATGGAGGGGTTGGAGCTGGTCGCTACAGGGCGCGGCATGGTGGGAGCCGGTCGCTACGGGGCCCTCCCGCCTCATTACTGCCGCTCGGCCACAATCGCCAATGTAAATTCCTACCATTAAAATTTGTCATCGACGGTTTAATTCCGCGGGCTTGTTTGGCGGGAATGTAGCGCCGGTTGGCGGGGCAGCGGGATGGAAAGGAGGCGAAGAGAGGGGCGGGGATACAGGCGGGAAGAGGGGCGGAGATACGGGCGGGAAGAGGGGCGGTGAGATGGGCTGTGAGATGGGCGGGGAGAAGGGCGGGGATGCGGGCGGGTGGAGCAAGCATTCTTCAGAGACGGGCCTGTAGATGACGCCGTAAATCGGCCAGTAGAAAATTTCAGTTTGATTGATCGCCCTCAACCCGACCACAACCCCACACCCCCACCCACCCAAAACGCCACCCATACCCCAACCATATCCTCATCCTATCCTAATACAAGTAGGCCTGCGCACACGGGAAGTGCACACACACATACATATATATATATATATATATATATATATATATATTTATAATGCATATGTATATATACACGTACATGTGTGATATGTGTGTATATACACACATAGACTGATAGAGTCTATGAGATATGTGTACATGGGTGTATCACCCATATCACAGTCGATAGCTGTACCCATACTGCTAGTTGTACCCATTTTAAGGGGTAAACCCCACGTGGATAAGGATATGCACATGCACACTGCACACACATATTATTCTGCGGTCAGAGTGTGGGTGTGTCAGGTGACATATTAACGCATATATATAATATAGACAGGCGGCGCCACAAGCGGCCTGAGTTTGTCAGAGCATTATGAGAACGTAGTATCAAGTCCCATGCAGTAGATTACTGAGGGTGGAGCATAGGATGAGCTTCCGTTTAATTATACTCGTATAATGCTTATACAGCATATATATATATATATATATATATACATATATATATACGTACATACATACATACATACATACATACATACATACATACATACATACATACATACATACATACATACATACATATAGCTTTAAAACTAACCGTGAACTGTTAGCAAAGACCATAGACGGCTAAGTGGGGCATCCATTTCCAACAACAGGATACTTCCAGGGTTGTTCTTGTTGTTGTTTCTACGCAGAACCATATACGATCCATTGTTTCGACTTGTCGACGAAATGAATTCACAGAACAATAACATTTGCGCTACAGTAACATTAGTTATGAATAATCATCTCGATAATCATTTCTTCTGCCTGCATTTAATTAAAGGTGCACTTTTTCTCTCCATGTGGCTGGTCCGTGGCCACCTTCACTGTCGACACAACAACAACCACATCAATGGTTGCTGCTCATGTTGTTTGTTGACAATGCAGGGAGAGCAGTAAATAGTACACCACTGTTTAAGCTGAAGCAGTTCTTGTTTACGAATAATACTCTACGCATAATATATATATACTACATGTAATGTATATAATAAATAAATACTAATATATAATGTCAGACCCGATGGCCGAATCTGTAGAGCACAGGCTTCCTGTGCGGAAGGTGGGCAGTTTCATTCCTGGTCGAGTCAAACCAATGATTTACTAAATTTATACCTGTCACTACCTAGCCTGGCGCTCGACATTATTAGGATAGGGCATGATTGGTTTAGCTCAGTATCACGATAATATGACAGAGTAGGAAATCGAGTCATGTTGCCAGTGGTATGGTCTCCCAGTGGGGCAGCACTATGCAGTCGCAATGAGTGCGCACTATCACACGTCAGTACTGGTCCTGATATGATCTTAGATGTTGCCAGGACGTAAAATTCCAACAAATAAACTACTCATATAATATGTATTATAGTTATATATATGTGTATTATAATCGATTATAATAATATAAAGAACGAAGCAGAGTCCAAGGTTAATTATTATTATTATTATTATTATTGTATTATTCATCGTTTCATATTATTCGGAGTCGCGCGCCCACCTTATTCGGCGCGCGTGTATGGGGTGCTACCTGTGTTGTGCGGAAAAATAACTAAGAAAAGGGATCACTCCGACGAATTTTTCCTTTTTAGGTGGGGCATATTTACGTTCCGCCAGAGCTAATAAATAGAACTCAGCCCAACTCTGTGTTTGTCCATCCTTATGCGGCCGTAGTGGCTTATATATATTATATATATAGCAATAACCACATTATTATTCATTATAACCGGTGTCAACAAACCACTGTAGCATCATCAACACCATCTCACAGTTATCCAGGCAGGCTTACATATACATAGATATAACCTTTATTAAACGGAAATGATTTCAAATTTGCATCCGAATTAGCTTAAACCGTTTTCTGTATTCCTTTCAACATTTCTTATATAACTTTGAATGATCTGGGATAGTACTTCTGCAATGGTTACACATACAGGAAATTGTATTTTATCAAACGTAAATAAAACTTGCTGGGCTAATTTCACCGCAATCTACATTAGAAACAAATGCACAGAAAGCAGCCAACAACATTTGCTTATCAGGAATCGTGTAGTTATACCTACAGGTGTAAAGTGAGTTTAAAGCATAGGCTTTAGAGAATGACAGACCTGGGGGGGGGGGGGGGGTGAGCTGAAGCTGCGAACCGGAGTGTTTACATATTATTCCTCAGGGACCAGCGGACACAAACTCGGAATGCCCATATTGGAAGCATCCGCGCATGCGCATAACTGCAAACGGCTCGTGTCGACAGCCATGAAGACTTTGGCATGGCGAGGCGGTGCCTTCCCGCTGTGCGCTCTAAGCTGAGTGACACCCTATTTTCAGGCGCTTTATGGTTACGGCGAGTGTGAGTAGTATACAAAGTCGTCGCACTTACACGGGTGCAGTATAAGGAAGTTCCTATATGGCGGGAGAGGGGAACAGACTTAGACCATGACCAGGGCATCGAATACGATATAACAGCACACACATTACCGCATGTATATATATATATATACCTACACATATACATGTGTATATATAAATATATATATCATGGGCATATATAAATATATATATCATAGTATATATATTAGATACAATATATATTATGTACATTATATAGAACATATACCGGTGTCTATATATTTGTGCGTATATATACATGTATATATATATATATAGATTAGTTAGACGAATCTTACCTTGGTATAGATGATGGATAACTGTTGTTTTACCGAGGTATAAGCCTCGGATAGACGTGGGCTAGGGAGAGGGAAGCACATCCGGTCCAGCAATCTTTACCTACTTATTCAGGATAAATGATCCAAATAAAACAAAACAATATTTAAGAATGACAATGGTACTAAACTGTGAAGTTTCCTTGGTATAAACAAACGAATAGACGTGGAAGGGTGTGGTGGGCGGGCCCTAGCCCACGTCTATCCGAGGCTTATACCTCGGTAAAACAACAGTTATCCATCATCTATACCAAGGTAAGATTCGTCTAACTAATCTATTTTACCTCAGTATACAGCCTCAGGCTAGCCTCAGGCTAGGGAGACGTTTACGTAAAATCATTTATCCTGTATATCATGTTAACTATTCTATAACAATTTAAAGTACATTGGGAATCATTAATCGACAATGAGAGTGAAAAAACTTCTGTTTCTCACCTATGTATTTCTGTCTTTGAGCAGTCGCTGTGCGATCCCGCTTGACTTTTCTAGTCATTTGTTGTAATGTTTTGCAAACGATCTAGTGGTCTTCCAGCCTGCATGTGCTAGGATTCGTTTTACGTAAATCCCTAGCAATCACGCTTTCGAGACCATGGCGCCTCTCGTTGAATGGGACGCATATCGTTCCGTATTGATTCCTGCCTTGTGTAGTCTTAGTAAGCTACACTAACAGTTGTCTTGAATAGATATATACCCTTATGGCAGACACCCGACAAAGTTGTCGGTCATGCAGGAACTATTTAAACGCACTGTGGATAATTGTTCCCCTGTGCGGTTTGATTTAAAAAATCTGTTTTATCAATCAACATTGCTTTCTTGCGATCTATTCTTAAATCATTCAGGGACAATGCTATCAAAATTGACCCGTGTGTCCAGTAACTAACAGTATGATACTGCTAGTTTAAAACTAGCTGTTTTATCTAAAAGACTATTACCAGACCATTTCTTAAATAATCCGAATATCATTAACACCACCCAAAACCTATTAAACTTTTTGGTTTTGGGGAATTCCTTTTGTAAACTGATTTCACAGCCAGTGAATAAGTTGGTGCCTACCAACTATCTGTCCATCTCCTCGCGGACGTATCACCGAAAACCACATCTTGCAGCGTTAATCGGTTCCAACCTAAAGCTTTATCAAGCATCCTTAGAAAATCTAACAAGATGTGCCATTGTAGGCCTCATAAGTTTTTCTTTCATAAGTAAACCATGGTAACCCCAGTTTTTCAAATAATTTGAATATAACTGAACTGTTCCTTTCCTCCAGGCATGCGAAGTTAATCTCAGCTGAGTAACTTTATGTAAATGAAATTATCATAAACACGTGTTCCGAAAGGGAATGTCAGAAGGGGTGTTGTGAACACCTCTCCACGAAATCATCAATGCTTAAAAATTTGCCCCCCTTCGTGTAGGAAAAATATACAGTTCGTGTCTCCTAAGGCTAAACTTCCAAGCATGGCTGCGTGTCGCAACCTGCGACTATCAAAGCCCTCCTTGCTACTGTGCCAATTTAGGCTGTATGTTATAAATTGTCTTTTCCTCAATTTGAAGACAAAAAATTTAACTTTCCAAAAGGTAGGCTCTGGATGCCCTAAGACCAATTCTATAATATGTTATTATTTCAGGATGCCAACAAATTTGTATGTGGCTTTCCCAATTCCAAATAAACTTTGTTCTTTAATTATATGGGTTGGACATTGTCCCTCCCATGTTGCGAATGGAAGCCATTGCTGTAGTACTATCTGTCAACATTCTGACATAGCATCTCTGCATGCAGACTAAACCACATAACCCTAAATACACTATTCTCAAGTCTAGACCATTAAACTGATCTAAACTTCTTTATGAAGGCCTCGGCCTTCACAAACCCTTTAGTCCTATCTTATGCTAAATTCTTAACTATTTCCAGCAAACTTAGTTGTGTAAATGTTGTAAAATAATCATTTACTTTTAACTGCGCATCCAAACCAATTAATCATCAATAAACGGGAAACGAAAAAGTCCTTCCCGCTCTATGAGCGAACACCTTGTGTGTTCGGAGCTTAGTAAATAATCATGAATTACAAGCTACACCAGTTGGTAAACATGTAAATTCATATAGTTGTTTATTCCAAACAAACCTTACCAAATTTTTGGTGTGTTTGATAAATTGGTTAGTAACTGCCTGTGAGCAGCTGAACTGTGACTGGGCCATAATAAATGACTCATTTTTGTAAGGAAACATCACATTTATTTTTACTTTTTGGAAAAACCTGTCTCCGTGGCCATGTGAGTTTGCTGTGCAACCTCTACTTGTTCCCTCTTGAGACTTTGCTGAGAGCATTTGCTCCAGCTTTCTGAGCCGCTTCTCTATCTCTGGAAAGCCAGCATCTGGCCTGCTTTCCTCCCGTAAACTCAAGTATGCCAGGTAGGCTTAAGCCATCACCTCTGGTGATGAGTAGTTATCATCATAAATGGGATCTTCGGGCTTACTGGCTGTCGTATCCAACAAACTCTTAATTCAAAGATCTGTAACGATCAATGAAAATTAGAGTTCTCACCCAACTGTTTGTTTGTTGTTGTTTTTCATCTTGGAAAAAACCTATAATCATATCCAGATGGGTACCGTTTCTAACAGTATATACCCATGGCTAATGAATGCCAAAGTATCTCTCAGTTCCGTGCCAATCAATGAAAATCAGAGTGTTCAACCAACTGTTTGTTTGTTGTTGGTTTTCGTCCTGGAAGAATGTATAAACATATCCAGACGGGTACCGTTTGAAACAGAACATACTCATGGCTAATAAAAGCCAAACTACCTCGCAGTTCCGAAAACCTGTAATCATCAACTGAAAGTTTGAGTGTACCCAAAAAATGGGATGTGGCTTCAGCCACCATCGCTCTCCGTTTCTAACGGGGTACCAAGCGTGATGTGGTTATAACCGTAATCGCTGTTCGCTCGGTCACAGGTGGGTTACTGTAATAAGGCTTCAGCCTATCTCTCTCTTTGGTTTGGCCCGTGGTATCCCGGGCGAGTTATTGTGATGAGGCTTCAGCCAACATCGCTCTCCATTTTGACACTAGCTTTAAAAAGTAATACGGCCCCAGCAATCACCACTCGCCATTAGGCAAAGGCGGCTTAACGTGATGTGGCCTCTGGCAACCTCGCTCTCGGTTCGGTCACGGGCGGCAATACTAGTGTCGGAGAGTGTATTCACCCCGTTCCCAAAACAGGCGTGTAGCCGAATGTAAAATCATAGGGTAACGGTATGGAAGCTAAATCCAAAACGATGTATAGAGACCAGTATTTATATCAAGTAACCGAGGAAAAAATTTATATACCTGATGTGGCTTTAGCCAACCTCGGTCTCCGCTCGGATACGTGCGGGTTAAACGTAATGTGGCTTTAAACCACCACGCTCTCCATTTGCCAACGAGCATCACCACATAATGTGGCTTCACCCAACATGTCTCTACGCTCGGCAACGGGCGGCTTAACGGTATGTGGCTTCAGCCATCACCGCCCTTCATTCGCGAATGGGTGACAAAATAATGTGGCTTCAGCCAGCATCCCTCTCCGTGTAGTAACGGTCTTCAGCCAACATCGCCCTTTGTGGTAACATTTGCCTAAACTGGATGTGGCTTTAGCCAACCTCACTCTCCGTTGTCGAATGGGTGGCCTAAACGAGATGCGGCATGAGCCAACATTTCTCTCCGTTTTAACGGGCTACCACATAACATGGTTTTTAACCATCGGCTCTATCTGCTTGGTGACGTGTGGGCTATCGCGATGAGGCTTCAGCCAACATCGCGTACTTCAATGGCTTTCCCGTCCCGATGCAACCAAACCTAACGGTCGGTCTCCGCTTCTGGGTCGGAAGGGATTATGGCCTCGGGCTGAGGCGACGGCAAAGCCGTCAACCCCTGAAAGGAGTGACAGTCCTCCGGGTGATCCGCAGCAGCTGACACAGCAGGCAGGACCTTGTTCCACTTCATGGCCATCGGTAGTCTGTAACGACTGTGTTACTATAAACCGGTATCAACTCAACGTGAACACAATTTGTGACGCCAGGTGGAACCTGGGTTGAGGATGTATTTGGTACTGAGTAACGTATTTACACCGTTCTCAGTACAGGCGTGGTAAGCTAAGTTTATGCCGTAGGTGTCTGGTATCGAAACCAACCATACGGGGGGTCGGCCTTGTGACCGCCCACTCTCTCTGTTCCGTACACTTCTCCCTCCCGCGGCTTCTGCGCCAGCAAGTTGGAGAAAATGCTACGAAACTCGGAGGTTCGCCTTAAAAAAGTTCTGGGGAGTCTATAAAAGAAACCCAGGATAATCCCCAACGTGACTCTTTATGAGAGTCCGAGAGAAAATCCACTGGAGATGCGGTTTCACCCTGCAGCTTTCGCTTTCATCTCTACCCGCATTCCACGGGTGCAACAACCAATCAGTATCGGTTTTGTTTTCTATACCAAGGCTCTTTGGCCGGTCACCATCATTTTATCCGTCTGTAAACATACCTATCTCAGCCAGACTTACAAAGTTCTAAACTTCCAAAAAGATGCCATAATGCATAACAACTATCTTCATACAGTTGGTATTAATACTTACAGTGAATACAATACTCCATGTTTCAATTATTTGATTCCTCCAGTGATCTTGGGTTTAACCGAAATATAAATATAAATAAATATAATATTGTATGCAGCGAACTCCGGGTCGGCAAGGCACCCGGAAATTTCAGCGCTACAGAAGTGCACCAATGCGGCTGAAAACTCCCCAAAAACACGGGTAACTGAAAAAAGCGTACCGGAATCGGAACGGTTAAACGGTGATAAATCCGAAAATACAGTCGCCACCTAGCTAAAACTCACACAACGGACGGTAATGTCCATAATACAGAAACGTGTGGAACGGTTAAACTGTAATATATGTCCTTCCTTAGCAAAAGACGAATAAACTATAAGAAATAATCGAGCGATAATGGGGGATTTAAGCGAACGAACGAAACCAAAGCACAAAGGGGACTCGAAAGCTAGCGAACCGGACTTTCGGAACGGTTAAACGGTAATAAATCCGAAAATACAGTCGCCACCTAGCTAAAACTCACACAACGGACGGTAATGTCCATAATAAAGGAACGTGTGGAAAATAATCCGCGAATTCTGGTTATTTGTGGAGAAATTTGTAGAAAAAACCCGCTGAACAACTCGCGTACATCCACTGCATGCGAGTTTCTTATGCTAATTGCTGGACCGGATGTGCTTCCCTCTCCCTAGCCTGAGGCTAGCCTGAGGCTGTATACCGAGGTAAAATATATATATATATATATGTATAAATATAACATACACACATGCACATGCGATTATGTGTGTGCTATCATATTGTCTTCCGTATCATGGTAATGGTTTAAGTCTGACCCTTTCCCATCAAATAAGACCTTCCTTATATTGCACCTGCGTAAATCGGACAAGTATATATATATACCATTAATCATTCCACTTACCTAATCTGAGCACTTAGAAGTTACTAAATGAATATGAAGTATGCTGGACGAGTGAGCGTGTTAGGAGTGGCTCAGGACCACAAATAGAGCTAGTCGGACTTGACTTGCCTTAATGCAGATACTCGTTCCTCATGCTGTTCAAACCATCGTATTCCCATAATCATACTAAAAATGTATACTTGTCGCTTCCTAGATAAAGGATTCACCCGGTACTCGCAGTACACGGGTGAATGACAACGCAGTCTAAACACAGGCGAAAATAGCTTTAGTATGGAACAGGGAGTAGAATGCCTGCCTCCAGTATCAAATGGATAGTTATATCGGCACAGAGTTGGTGAAATGGGAGAGAATGCAAAAAGACAAGATGGCGGCCGCAGAACGCCATCGATTTCACTTTTAAATCTTATTAAACTAGATATTATATTATATTTTTCAACTCAAAGGTAGCGGGCTAACAATAAGACATATGTAAAGAATAATTGTTGCTTCTTAGATTGAGAAATTAGGCTCTCAATTCATTGACCCGCATTTTCGACCGTTTTTATATAGGGTTGGTATTCACCTGTGTACTGCGAGTACCGGGTGAATCCTTTATCTAGTCGCTTCCTAGCCTGGCACTCGGCATTATTAGGATAGGGCAAGGACTAGTTGGCTCAGTGTCAGGATAATGTGACTGAGTGGGATATCAGATCATGGTGCTGGTGGCCTAGTCTTCCAGTGGGGCAGCACTATAAAGTTGCCATGAGTGCGCACTGTCACAAGTCGTACCCGTCCTGATATGACCTTAGATGTTGCTAGGACGTAAAACAACAACAA
Source organism: Branchipolynoe longqiensis (assembly GCA_030323885.1). Lineage (NCBI taxonomy): Eukaryota > Metazoa > Annelida > Polychaeta > Phyllodocida > Polynoidae > Branchipolynoe > Branchipolynoe longqiensis. The sequence continues at coordinate 31,392,372 of CM059187.1, read as the reverse complement.
ACAAACAAACTACTACTAATAATAATAATATAGTGATGGTGATAACAATAATAATATACAGGAATATCCCACAGACAAGAAATTCGACATATAATAATATGCGCATGACATGTAAAACCATACATAACATTGACCCCTTTTTACGTCGACCATATCCTACACAAAACGTAGCCTCAACAGGTGATATATATACCCTTCCTCCCGCGAACTATTACTTGTCAGCGCGATGTATGTCACCATTATGACATCCTCAACTGTCCTACATGTGTACTTGGCCCTGACAACTCTATTTGGCTGCCATACAAATATCACGTGAAATCGTGTTATGAAGCAATTTGCAACGTCCCTAATGAAATAAACTCCAATATACATCCGGATACGATAACACCAAGGGTTCCGGCTTCCAATCCAATTATATATACATATATATATCTTAATAACATGAGGTATCTCGTTACATAGCCATCTGTAACTACCTCCATCAAGATCACATTGACGCAGTCAGTGTGAACAGCCCTGTGTCGCCACTTCCTGCAGCTGTCGACACGGAGAAGGGTAAACATTTCAGACACGCCCTGTCACTTTTACTGGTTTAAAACCACTTGACATTTGAGAGAGTTCCCAGAGGAATAGCTCAGCTGTGAAAGATGCAGCTCGTCTTGTGTTGGCGAGAACGTGACTGGGGTTCAGAGAGTACACGCCGGCACGGAGCAGGGAGGCCGCATTAGGGTAGCCGCCAGGTGCTGCGGGCAGCCAGGGGGGTGGGGGCGAGAGAGTAACAGGATTAACTAATGAGAAAAGGACAGCAAGAATGGCGAAAGAAGATAACAACATGAGTGCAGCATGAGTAACATGAGTGCAGCATGAGTAACATGATTGCAACATGAGCAACATGAGTGCAGCATGAGCAAAATGAGTGCAGCATGAGTGCAACATGAGTAACATGATTGCAACATGAGTAACATGAGTGCAGCATGAGCAAAATGAGTGCATCATGAGCAACATGAGTGCATCATGAGTAACATGAGTGCATCATGTGTAACATGAGTGCACCATGAGTAACATGAGTGTAACATGGGTAACATGAGTGCAACATGAATGCAGCATGAGTAACATGAAGAACACGACAGTAAGAAGAGAGTCACAAAAGAGTAACATGATTAGCATGAGTAACATGATTGCATCATGAGTAACCTGGGGAGCATGGCAGTAACAAGAGAGTAACACGATTAACCAATGAAAAAAGGACAGCAAGAATGGAGCAACAAGAGAATGGAGAGGGAAGAAATGGAGTAAAAAGAGAGATTGCCATGAAAGGACACAGCAGGAGGGAAACGTATGAGAAAGCAGCATATGAGAAAGCAATAGTACGAAGAGACTACCAAGAGAGTAGCAAAAGAGAGCAACAAGAGACTTGCATTTGAGATTTGAGTGTCTGGTTTCACATTCCAGGTTGAAGGTCATCGCACTGTGACCTTTGGGCCTTTCGCTGTGTCCATGAATATCTAACATGGGACGGTGTTGGAATAGGCCAAGAGTACCCGACAGAAACACTCTACTCGACAGGTTCTCCAAATCACTTTTCTGCTGCAGCTGAGCTGCTTCAGGTTGTTTTTTGTTTCTTTATTTATTATATCAGATGAAAGGTATCAATTATTTTCACAATACAAAAAGGGAGCATAAATTTGGTTATTATGATATATAATTTAAGCCCACAAACTATTTGTTTTTAATGAAAATTACGTACAGAAATGCTAGTGAAAAGATGAATATAGTTAGTACGACAGTACTACTTTGTTAGGCCTTTTTAAGAATTCAAGACGTCTCCAACCGTTGACGATGATACCGTGATAATAAAAAGGGGCTAATGCCGTGGGTGCAGAAAATGGTTAAGTTATGCACCCATGGTAAGCACTAATGAATGGTAAGACCGTGGGAGTAAAACAAGCACCAATGTTAAAGGCACCATCAGTGGTAAGGACATGGTAGTAAAGTATCCATCAATGGTAAGGACATGGTCCCAAAGCAACTGTCAATGGACAAGATATGGTAGTAAAGCGACTGTCAATGGCAATGGCACAGTAGTAAAGCAACCATCGATATTAAAGGCCTCATTAATAAAGCAACCGTCAATGCTAAAGACACAGTGGTACAGCAGCTGTCAATGATGAAGACACAGTGGTACAGCAGCTGTCAATGCTAAAGACACAGTGGTACAGCAGCTGTCAATGATAAAGACACAGTGGTACAGCAGCTGTCAATGATGAAGACACAGTGGTACAGCAGCTGTCAATGATGAAGACACAGTGGTACAGCAGCTGTCAATGCTAAAGACACAGTGGTACAGCAGCTGTCAATGATAAAGACACAGTGGTACAGCAGCCGTCAATGGTAAAGACACTCTAATAAAGCAAGCATCAATGGTAAAGACACTGTAGTAAAGTAACCGTCAATTATAGCAACTGTCCACTCAGTGTTTATAAACAACCACTACATGATCAGAAACCACATGGTGGTGTCCTGAGTGGAGGGCCATAATCATCAACACCGGAGGTAGCACCACGTGACCGCCTGAAATAGGACCCCCCCCCAGCTCTAGTAAACCAACCATCAATTATAAAGACACAGTAGTAAAGCAAGCGTCAATGGTAAAGACACTGTAGTAAAGCAACTGTCAATTATAAGACACTCTAGTAAAGTAACCGTCAATTATAAGAACACTCTAGTAAACCAACCATCAATTATAAAGACACAGTAGTAAAGCAACCGTCAATGGTAAAGACACTGTAGTACAGCAACTGTCAATTATACGGACACTGTAGTGAAGCATCTGTCAATGGTAAAGACACTGTAGTAAAGCAACTGTCAATTATAACGACACTGTAGTACAGCAACCGTCAATGATAAAGATACTGTAATAAAGCAACCGTCAATTATAAGGACACTGTAGTACAGCAACCATCAATGGTAAAGACACTGTAGTAAAGTAACCATAAATTATAAGGACACTCTAGTAAAGCAACCGTAAATTATAAGGACACTCTAGTAAAGCAACCATCAATGGTAAAGCTACAGCAGTAAAGCAACCGTCAATGGTAAAGACACTATAGTAAAGCAACCGTCAATTATAAGGACACTCTAGTAAAGCAACCGTCAATGCTAAAGACAGTGTAGTAAAGCAACCATCAATGGTAAGAACACAGTACTAAAAAGCAACCGTCAATGGTAAGAACCATAGCGTGCGAATAAGGACAGAACCCCCTCCTCCACTGCCAGCTGAAGGGCGTGTATATAGGTCACCCCTCACCTGCAAGGTGGTGGGCAGCACGCAGTGGTAGCGACCTAACTAAGTCAGGAAATGTCAGTCTCTGACTGGCACCGACAGGACACTCTAATATTTAGACTTAAACCGGGATCCCAGTGGCAGGACGGACCGGTCGTTTGCCAATTAAGACCCTCGCCCTTTCACCCTTACTTGAAGCTGGGGGGGGGGGGGGGTCCTATTTCAGGCGGTCACGTGGTGCTACCTCCGGTGTTGATGATTATGGCCCTCCACTCAGGACACCACCATGTGGTTTCTGATCATGTAGTGGTTGTTTATAAACACTGAGTGGACAGTTGCTATGCTGACTGATCTATCAATCACTAGCTCTGCTGGTTTTGGTTATTTTAAATGAAATTTTGTAGAATCATGAATTATAACAATTGGGCAGCATATTATTTCTAAACAGATAACTATTCGCATGTACAGAATATAGGAGGATGAATAGCCAGCTAGGTCTAGGGTGTTTTCCACATACATTAGGTTTGGTTTGGATTGTTGTTTTACTTCCTAGCAACATCTAAGGTCATATCAGGACGGGTACCGACTTGTGACAGTGCGCACTCATGGGGACTTTATAGTGCTGTCCCACTGGGAAACCAGGCCGCCGGCACTATGACCTGGTATTCCACTTAGTCACATTATCCTGACACTGAGCCAACCAGTCCTTGGCCTGTCCTAATAATGCCGAGCGCCTGGCTAGGAAGCAACAAGTATCAATTTTTACGTCATTGGTTTGACTCGACCAGGGTTCGAACCCATGACCCTACGATCTACCAGCACGGGAGACGGACGCTCTAACTCTTTCAGCCATCCCGTCTGGTCCATACATTAGGAGACATGGCAGACAATAGTGGGGTTAGAAGGCAGAAGGAGAGATGGGGTGGGTTGGGATGGGGTGGGGTGGGTGGGAGTATCAGACTGTTGCTATTGCGCTCTTTAAATAGGCTGACTTAGTCTTTAAAGCCCATAACCTCAGAAGAATGAAATGAATAAAAGCAACCATATCCGCAATACCCCCATAAGGAACATTTCAGTAGATTCCACCCCCCCCCCCCACAACAACAGGAATCACAACAGGCAGCCACAGACTCAGGGAGATGGATAATTAAGAATGAGATACTGCTGCACAGATGACAGTTAAGGAACCGAGGAAGCCATTGTTATCAACATTACGGCAAGATTGAAAAGAAGGGGGTTGATTTGGTCGTTTCAACCCCATTTGTTCATTTTTATTTTATTGTTTTACCCCAACCAAGGACGCCCGACCCAAATGCCAACTAATGCTTCCATTAACTAGACATGCTCTCCCGGTGCTGATATAATATTTGTACATTCATTATTTAATTACAATTAATAAACGTGCACTGATTTGGAAATACATCAATTAGAAGGGTGGGTGGGGAAGAAAAGAATAACATCCCCCCCCCCTTCCACCTCCCCCCCCCCGCCCGCTCTACACCCGCCAAGAGAAAAGAAATCCTGTGTGATCAACACTCAAGCCCAACACCTATCAATTTCTGGGCCAGACTTCCAACGACTGCCGTCTACTGAGCATCATTTTTCACCATCAACACCTGGCGGGTTTTATGACGCGCGGTAGTAAGCGCCTCGGCGGAGGTGACAGATGATTTCGACACCCTGCAGCGCCCTCTGCAGGCTTACTCAGGAACAGCGCGGGAAGGAGGCTTCCTCGCCACTTCCCAGACACAGTTTAATGAGGGCAATGGAACCGCGTTACAGCCAGCTCTCACCAAGTTTACAAGGCTGTGCACAGAAGAGGCCTATATATATATATATATATATATATATATATAAATATATATATATATATATATATATATATATATATATATATATATGTGTGTGTGTATACATATATATCTGTATATGTGTGGTATAAGATATCTTATGCGAATATTATTCTGGGAACGTTTTAGAAGGTATTGATTGGTACTGGTAGTGCTGCCTGGAATGCACCCAGATCTGTACTAATGGTAGTGCATTGGTCAGTTTGGGGGGTATATAGCTGGTGGCTGAGATGCCAGAGGCTAGTTGGTCACAGGAATGTCGTATATGATTGTTTGTCTTGTGTTCATAGAAATAATATGTATATATATAAATGCACCACCATATTTTGGGGCAGCTAATGAGAACGACGTACATGAGTTAAGAGTCTTGAAAGCGTTCCTAACCGATGGGGACGTCACTTTCAGAGTTGGGCTGCAGGAACACTGGTTAGCCTATTGTGGTATGGCACACACGCCACTTGGTAATGAATAATGGCAGATCTGTGCGTCATTTCTATTCTCCAAATTAATTATACAACACATATATATCTATGGAGTAAAATATTATGCACATATTATCAAATATGGAGTTTCTTGTCTGTCTGAGATTCTTATATATTAATTATTATTATAGGAATAGGATGGGTTTGAGCAGCATGGGAAGCGAGTAAATACACTTAGACCGGTAAAGTCCAACTCGCTGCACTTCCGGTTCTGCTCCTGAACCAATCAATCGTTCCATATTATATATGTCTGCCTCGTCTAGGCGAGCATGCTGTTTATCAACTCGGCCCCCATACTGTGAAGGGTGTTTGTTTTATTTGTGGTTGTTCACAGCAATGGTGTCATGTGTTAGTGATAATATTTTATTCACGGTATGTGCATATAGTTATGTAAATACCAGTCTAAAAGAAAAGTGTTATTTATACATATGTGGCGTATATACAATGCAATGCATATTGGGTTTTAAGGATGAAAGACAACACTTTTCTTTTAGGCTGGTATTTTAGCTAACTATAGACACATAACGTGAATACATTATTATCAATAACACATGACACCATTGCTGTGAATAACCACAAATAAAAAAACACCCTTCACAGTGTAGTGGCCGAATTGATAAACGGCATGCTCGCCTATACGAGTCAGACATGCTAATTACATCGATTACTATACAAACAGGTGGTTGGCGAAAATACTTGTTATTTTGCGAGCTCCCGAAATGAAGGGGGGGGGGGGGGTTCTCTAGTAAGATGGTGGCAGAGATGGAAAACACCTGGCGACTTCTTTAAGCGATACCAGTAGGGATTGCCGAATGAGTTGCGCGTCCGTATCCCGTTTTGGTAGATCGTGGGATTCGAACCCATGGGTTCGAATCCTGGTCGAGCCAAACCAATGACTTAAACATTTATACTTGTCGCTCAGCATTATTAGGATTGGGTAAGGATTGGTTGGTTCAGTGTCAGGATAATGTGACTTAGTGGGATATAAGGTCATGGTACTAGCAGCCTGGTATCCCAGTGGGGCAACACTATAAACGTCACCATGAGTGTGCACAGTCACCAGTCGGTACCCGTCCTGATATGATCTTAGATATTGCCAGGACATAAAGCTCCAACAACCAACCAACCAACCAATATTTAATCAACTATTAGGGCACAGCAGCAAGGCCCCAGCCGGCTCGCCATTGTGATATTCCTTTCATCAATGGACTGTAAGCCCACACGTGGGGGGGCACACTCACTCAGTCGAGATCTACCAGGCCAAAAATAAATCGCTTCAATGCCGGATTTTAACCAGACATGAGCGGAACTAGGGCGACTAGTGGGTTGGTTGGTTGTTGGAGTTTTACGTCCTGGAAATATCTAAGGTCATATCCGAACGGGTACCGACTTGTGACAGGGTGCACTCATGGTGACTAGTGGTGCCCCATTGGGAGACCAGGCTACCGCCACCATGGCCTGATATCCCACTCAGTCACTTTATCCTGACACTGAGCCAACCCAGTCATTGCCCAATCCACCCGCCCAACCACTTACCTTACTTCTAGCATTAGTATACGGCTTGGCTCAGGTGCTCCTGCTGATTTGTCTACGGAGAACAAACATGGTTTCCCCTGCACTTGTGATTCCTTTCGCCGAATCGCATTCACGCTTAATGAACCAACTAACTCACACACATTCCATGAATTTCACACAGCTTCTCACCCCATGACTAATGCAGAGACATCTGCGACAGGTTCAGATCTTAATTAATAGGCAAATAGCAACATTACCAGTAGGTCAATATCACTACCGGTTGTTTGTTGGGCTTTGGATCTCTTGCAACAGCTAATGCCATATCAGGATCGGTACTGATTAGTAACAGTGTGCACTGATGGTGACTATATAGTGCTGCCCCATTGACCACCAGCACCATGATTCAATATCACATTCAGTCGTATTATACTAATAGTGCGCAAGCCAGTCTTTGCCCGTTCTATTAATACCGGAGTGCAGGGTTAGGTAGCAACAAGTATCAAGTTTGCAAGCCATTGGTTTGATGCGGTTGAGGTTCGAACCAACAACCTCAAGCACAGGAAGTTTGTCAGCTCTCTTAGCAATTTGGCCACCGCGTCTGATCCAGATTTAGCTACTGTAACCACTGTATTAATGCCGCTAATGAAGCTCTTTCAATTTTAATGAATAAATAAACTACCCCATCAGCAGAGGGGACTTCTAAAAGCGGGTGTTCTTTGTTCTATCACTCCGTCAAATCGGGTAATCGGCCAGTTTGTTGTTGGCGTCCCACCCTCTTCTCACATCAACATCGACACCCTCCATCGCTTCCTATAACGCATACTTTCTCACTAACATGGTAAACACTGGCAATATTTATATGGGACATCACTATATATATGCGGTTATAGTAATCTTATAGGTGCATGGTCCGATGGTTTTCAGTATCAGTAACAGTATCTGACCAATTTTATTTTGTATTTAAATACATTAGGTCGACCAAAATAATTCACTTAATTTCATTTTAAATTAACATTTATCTTAAAAAGATTAATCTTGGAGATATTTGATGCTAAAACATGCTAAATTAATTTTGTCGCACATCGAGATGCTGGACAAAAGATCTGCTTTTAACATTTATTTGGTTAAATATCCCTTTTCAAGTGTAGCAGCGTAGCACAAGAGAACCAAATTGCAAACTGGGTGGTGTTTAATGTGCGCAGTATCTAAGTTGAATATCTAGATAGGTGTTTTGCTGTTGAAAATGTACTGCCTTTATTGGATTACGCAGCCCTAAAACAGACATTAACACTGAGGGTCTGCTAGCACTGCTTCGTATTCACGCTAATACCGCATTAACCAACTCGTCTTATAAATATATAACCCCGCACACAATATCCCCATCACTCGCCGTTCTCATTCGCACCATTAAGGTAAGTGGCTTAAGGCAACACACTTTAAAAAACAACCAGACAAAAAAACACCATCGCCCCTGAGTACATAGCCTGTTAACTTCCATGAACCTTCACTGCTCCAGGTCCCTCTCTGAAGGCCCGGTCACATACACGTTAGTGGACGTAGTTGAACGTAGTGGAGGCTAACGTAGTTGAACATAGTTGAACGTAGTTGAACGTAGTTGGACGTAGTTGAACGTAGTTGAACGTAGTTGGACGTACTGGCATCCATACTTCTCAGGTACGTTCAACTACATTCAACTATGTTAGCCTCTACTACATTCAACTATGTCCACTAACGTGTGTGTGACCGGGGCAATAACAGGTTCCACTATGTTAGTCTTTAGGCAATAGTGTAAACAGACATTTTGGATGGTATGGCTGAATCAGTAATGCTAGGTACACACCTACCGTTTTTCCGCACCCACCTACTGTATACGATCTAAAACTGCCCAAAAGTCGTGAGGTGTGCACTCCCCTAGCACACCTACCGATTGCGATTCGCGACTTTTTAGGGCTAAAAGCGCTTCCTTACGATTGCGATTCGCGATTCGAAAAATGAATCGGCCCGTTTTCAGTTTTAAGTGGGTCGGGTCGGGTCGCGAATTTTAGTGCGCGAATCGTAAACGGTAGGTGTGTACCTAGCATTAGACTAAAGGCCCGGTCACATACACGTTAGTGGACGTAGTTGGATGTAGTGGAGGCTAACGTAGTTGAACATAGTTGAACACACTGGAGAAGTATGGATGCCAGTACGTTCAACTAAGTTCAATTACGTCCACTAACGTGGACGTGACCAGGCCTTAAGAGTGCTGGCTGGCTGGCTGTCCGTCTGGGAAGGCCTAAGTTCAAACAGCGACAAATTCAAGCCAATGACTTACAAAATTTATATTTCTCACTACCAAGCCTGGCACTTGTCATTAATAGGATATTGCAAGGACTGATTTATCAGGATAATGTAACTGAGTGGGATATTGGGTCATGGTTCCAGTGGCCCAGCCTCCTGTCGAGGAGGCGACAAGTGTCAATTTTAAAGTCATTGGATTGACTCGACCGGGAACCGAACTCCCGACATTCCGCATGCGAGGCCCGGGCTCTACCGATTAGGCCACCGCGCCCTCCTCTCCCTCCAAAAAGGGAGATGAGCACCTCCAATGTTTACTAATGACAAAGAAAATTACACTTACCAAGCATCTGTTTACATAATTAACCGAGTCAGACACATCTTAAGCCGGGACGCAGCGCATACTTATTTTAATTGCTGTGAGTTTCCCGGATAATAAACTCTGCAGTCCTACGTGCTGACTACAAATGGCCCATTTGGACATTTGGACATTTGCCAGAACCGAATCAGCCAATACGCCAGCACCACTACATCGACCAGCACTCAATGGTGAGTGAGTGTGTGTGTGTGTATGTGTATGTGTGTGTGTGCAGGTTAGCGTAAGTAGGTGTATTTCTTAGGTTCTACGAAGATGCTTTCACTGGACACAGCTGGGCACCTCTCCCCCACCCCCACCCCACCCCCAACCCCACATTCAGCCATATACGGGCCACAGGAGCAGACAGGGGGGGACTGTAGCTGTTAAACCCCGCTAAGACCGGGGAGGATTGCGCACCTGTGCCCATTGGTCCACGTCAGTAAGGGTTGGCCGACGATTTAGCCGTGAATGACAGCGTGCTCATTATGTAGTCTCAGTGCGAGCATCTTAGGCCGGGCCTTAACCAGGCTGACAAGGCGACAAAATGGCGGTCCATACAAGTCAGAGGGTTGACCTAAATCAACTTTTAAATCCCCTCGGTGGACGCTACACTTCCAATTTAGGGCTCGGTGCCAATTAGGTCAAAGTACTGTTGACCTTTCAGAACATCACACATATCTAGTGATTGAGAGTTCCTTGCTTCAATATGAATTTTATGACAAATTACATGGGTTATACTTTTCGTGGACATCAAATGACATCACGGTCAATTGATTCATGATTTTTTTTTTTAAAGCAAAGAATTTTAATTTCTTAATCGCTACCTACTCTATTCTTTTGCTTGCCTTATGAGCAGTGATGTCTTGTGAGCAGTGATGCTACTTCAAAGTTATAATGACTCTTTCTCATAAAACACCGAATGTGAAGTGTAGAGCTTAGTTGGGTGGATTGACGTGTTATGTCCGAGAAACACCTTAGGTCACATGAAGACCTAGCAATATTGAGCAACAGGCAAGTTAATATTGGGTTTGACTCAGCCGAGGATTGATCCCGCGACCTCCCGAACCTGAAGCAAACGCTCTACCCAGCCGGTCGCCTGGTTGTAAGTATAATGTGCACACGTAACACCGTGGAGGAAGGCGCTGATTGGACCAAGGGCGTGGCGTTGTAACGGGTAGTAATGTACACTTCCCGGTTTCGTCACCGCCCAAGACGGATTGGCGCTGGTTGCCTGCATATTGGCGCATACTGGCAGGTGGCCGCAGGCTCAAAACGACAGAGCAAGTGCTTCCCATATAGCATCCACATGGGGGCGGGTAGGGCGCGGGGATATTTGCGCACTGAGCATACGGTTCATTAACTGTCCAGCAACAAACTAGGGACAGATGAAGGGCCGGCAAGCGGAACGGGAGAAGCAGAGGCAGAGGCAGGGGCAGGGGCAGGGGCAGGGGCAGGGGCAGGGCAGGACAGGACAAGGCAGGACAGGACATGACAGGACAGGAGAAGGAAGGGCAGGACAGGGCAGGACAGAGCAGGGCCGAGCAGGGCAAGCATAACAGGGCAGCGCAGGGAATGGAAGGGCAAGGAATGGAAGGGCAGGGAATGGAAGGGCAGGGAATGGAATGGAAGGGCAGGGAATGGAAGGGAAAGAAATGGAAGGGAAGGGCAGGACAAGACAATGCAGGACAGAGCAGGGCAAAACAGGGCCTAGCAGGGCAGGCATGACAGGGCAGCGCAGGGAATGGAAGGGAAGGGCACGGAATGGAAGGGAAGGAAAGGGGAGGGCAGGACAGGACAGGGCAGGCATGACAATGCATGGGCAAAGGAAAGGCACAGGAAAGGCACAGGAAGAGCACAGGAAGAACAGAGAATGGGCACAGCAGGGGCACAGCAGGGGGAACAGAAGGGGAACAGAAGGGGCCGAGGAAAGGGAGGGGGGGAACAAGGAAGGGATAGGGGACTGACAGGAGAAGCATGGGAGGGGAAGGAGAGATATGAGAGGTGGGAGAGGTACAGAGAAGGGGGAGGGACAGGGGAGCAGCAGAGTAGGGACAAGGAGGGGGAGTGGCTGAGGAGGGAGCAGGAGAGTGGAAGAGGAAGGCCAAAATAGGGACGGGATGACTGCCTGAGAGGGGTCGGTGAGCGAGGATAAGGAGGTGCAGGGAGTGGCAAGGACGAGTCATGGCGGAAGGAGTGGTTGTGTGTGTGGGGGGGGGGGGGACTAAGTGGGGGAAATAGGAGGATGCATGAGAGGCGCATCAGAACGCAGGAGACGGGCATGGCGGAAGCATGCGACTGGTAGATGTGCTGGTTGTGGAGGAAACATGACCAGGTTGGTTGGTTATTGGAGTTTGATGTCCTGGCAACATCTAAGGTAATATTAGGACGGGTACTGAATTATAGTGCTGCCCCACTTGGAAATCCAAGTCGCCAGCACAATGACACGATATCGCACTCAGTCACTAAGCTGACCTGACACTAAGCTGACCAGTCCTTGGTTATCCTATTAATGCCAAGCGCCAGGCGAGGAAGCACAAAGTATCAATTTTGTATGTCATTGGTTTGACTCGGCCGGGAATTGAACTCCCGACCTTCGGAACGGTAAGCCTGCGCTCTACCGATTCGGTCACCACGTCCGGTAACATGAACAGGAGAAGGGAAGCGGGGAAAGGACAAGATCGTGGAACATAGGAGAATAGGAAACCTCCAAGGTTCGTCGCATCGAATCACGTTATCAGCAAGATATATCAGGAGGAAGAAATTGAGGAGACCGACGGGCAGGATGAGTGGCAATGAGCAACAGGGGAGCCATCAGGGAGATTCCAGAAGAGGCCACCAGAGGACGCCACCAGAAGCATGAAAGTGACCGATGGACCCAAGTGTAATATTCGGATTTGTAAGAGTTGGGCTGGTGTGCTTACATAATTAAAGCAGTCCCACAGATAGTCTCGCAAGACTTCATCAGACGCGATGAGGGAGAACACAGAATTGTTATGACACATTCTCTAGGTTTGTATTCATTACAATGCTCATTGGCCTACATGTTCCGTTATAAGTTTGTGGAATTCTTGTTATTTGCTAAAACACATTTAAACTCCTTAACTACTACTCAACATGAAAAATGAAAGAAATAATGAATAAAAGTGCCAGATAAAATCCTGTAAACACTTTGAGGTGTTTGAGGTCATCGAGCCTCTGGAATCTTCATTGAGATCGACTACACTTTGGTTAATTCGCATTCCAGAGGCACGTGGGCCTCAAAATCGTATGGAGTAATAACTGATATTATTGGAGTAAAAACTGATATAACTTGGCGAACTGCTAGTCCTCATATTGAACAAAAAGAAGAGATACCTTTAATTCAACATCAATCCCAGTCTGGTTCATCCCTTGTTTACTTCCGACCAAAAGAAGTGACATACCACCGTGTATACAGATAACTTATAATCTCTAGTCGTGGGGCGTGGGGGGTGGGGGGGGGGGAGGGGGGATTGCTTAGTCCAGCATAGGCCCCAGTCTAGTGTGCTGCCACCTGTTGGGCCTTTATAATATTATATATATATATATATATGCATATATATATATATATATATATATATATACATATATCTTGGACCCCATTGTCCCCAGGGCATCTAAAAGGGTCCCCGTCGGTCGGTATGTTGCACTACCATTTCCATCATTATCTATTGACCCCATCATTATCTATCACCCTCCTTACCAGGCTCCCTCCACCACACACACACACACACACACCACCCCCATCTCCTCCTGCAGCTTCCCTATTCAGGGCTGGCGTCCCTCAGCTTCCTGATCTAGGACTGTCCTTCCCAGCTGCCCGTCCGGGTCTCTTCCCACACAATGTCTCCACCCGGGCTTCTCCTTCATCAGGTTCTAGGGCACTGGGCCCTCCCCTGGTCACCCATCCCCAAGTCCCCTCCCTGGCTTCCCCACATACTCCACTCTCCTCCCCTGGCTTCTCTACCCAGAACACCCCTCCCTGGCTTCCCCACATACTCCACTCTCATCCCCTGGCATCATCATCATCATCATCATCATGCTGTCGGTCATGATGCGACAAAGACTGCTCTCATTACTTGACTGCTGCTCTCCATTTAGCTCTCTGCTGTGAGAGCTATGTCCATGAGTCGGTCTTAATGTCTGTCAGCTTCAGGTTTCGCGGTTGTACATTTCATGAAAGCTGCCTGCAAAAGTGTTGAAGTGCTGCTGGCTTTTGCAAGTTACCAGCGGCACTCTCTCGGGGAGCGAATAGAGGTTTCACACCGGCAAGAACATGTCCAGACAGGCGCAAAATTATTTGTCCCTGCAGTGGCTGGTCGGGAGATGTTGGGAGTTCCATACATCAAGCGCCCTTGATGCTGCCACAGTGACATAGTTTTCTGCTTAGGGTTTGCTCCCTTAGCCTTCGGTTCTGCCAAGAACCTGTACCACAAGGCAGTGGTTTACAACTCTGCAGGGCAGGGGCATCAAACTCCCTGAGGTATTGCAATGCCTACATACCATTCTCTACCCAGAACAACCCTCCCTCGCTTCCCCACATACTCCACTCTTCTCCCCTGGTTTCTCTACCCAGAACAACCCTCCCTGGCTTCCCCACATACTCCAGTCTCCTCCCCTGGATTCTCTACCCACAACGCCCCTCCTTGGCTTCCCCACATACTCCATTCTCCACCCTGGCTTCCCCACCCTGAACACCCCTTCCTGGCCTCCCCAGATACTCCACTCTCCTCCCCGAGCTTCTCTACCCTGAACACCCCTCCCTGGCTTCCCCACATACTCCACTCTCCTCCCCTAGCTTCTATACCCTGAACACCCCTCCCTGGCTTCCCCACATACTCCACGCTCCTCCCCTAGCTTCTATGCCCTGAACACCCCTCCCTGGCTTCCCCCACATACTCCACTCTCATCCCGTAGCTTCTATGCCATGAACACCCCTCCCTGGCTTCCCCGCCCCCCCCCCCCCACTCCACTCTCCACCCTTGACCTCCCCTCATCAGTCACCCCGCCTCCCTTGACTTTACACGGACAATCAATCGTTTTGCCCACCGCATGACCCTTTATATTGACGGATAATCTGTCATTGATAACGATGATATACTTCCACAAGTCCCATAATATACACGGGGGTCAACCGTCGCTATTTATATTTCTTAAACACCGACACAAAAACCTGCTGGAAAATATATGACCATGCATCATACCTCTATATCCGTTATGGCTGGACGGCAGCTGCGATTCTATTCCTGCACACCTAAATACTGGGCGCGCCTATTGCGTTCAATGATACCCATACATGCGCATTAAAATACCAGTGGTAGGTCCGAGTAGCAGTCAATATTTATAGGGCATTGCACATAAGCTTACCTTCCGAAATTCCGAAGATTAAGTAAGCACTAATATTAAAGTTGGACAATCTGATGGTTTGGGGTTTGTCTTCTTTAAAAATATATATATATATATATTACGTCGATAAGTATTATCTACTTTACATTGGTTTGAAGTCACTTTTATTTTAAATGGCTAACTTTGGAGATATGTTAAGTGTAAACTTTCTAAATTAATTTTGATGTGCATGTCAGAACTCTGACACTTACAGTCAGTTCAATCAAATCGATGTAGTATGCTCTTCTATGCACTATACGGGCATCAAGTGCAGCACATGCTTAATAAGTGTACACATATTTAAATTAGTTACTCCCACTCAGTCACATTATCCTGACACGGAGCCAACCAGTCCTTGCCCTATCCTAATAATGCCGAGGGCCTGGTTAGGAAGCCACAAGTATCAACTCTTAAGTCATTGGTTTGACTCGACCAGAGTTCGAACCCGTGGTCGGATCCCACAATCTACCAAAACGGGAGGCGGACGCTCAACCTATTCGGTCATCCCGTCTGGTCCAAAGCGTTATAGCACAATAAGGGTTGTGGTACGGGAAGTGTGTTATTTGTATTTCCATTACATCCAGACTTATTACACCCATACACACAGAGGAGGGCAGTAATAGTGCGCGGTATAACCACGGGTGGCGCCACAGTCATCCTCATGGCACGCCATGATCACGTGGTGTGCTAACCGGATCTGACGTCAATCACATTACCGATAAGGGCATCAAGTGTTTACCTCCCACCCACACACCCACACCCACCTGCACCCATTCACACTGACCCCCCCCCCCCCCCCATCAGCATCACCATCAGGCAGGAGCAGCGGACCACAGTGTACCACCAGGAGGGATGGCCGAATCGGTAAGAACGCTGCCTTCCCGTGCCGAAGGTCGTAGGTTCGAATGCCGACCCAGACAAACCAAAGACTTACAAAATGTGCGCCACATCGCTACCTATATTGGCACTGGTCATTCCTCGGATAGGGCGAGGACTGCTCAGCGTCAGGATAATGTGACTCAGTGGGATATCGGAGTCATGATGTCGACGACACAGTCTCCCAGCGAACCATGAGTGCGCACTGTCACAAGTGTCGATTTCACACTCTGATTTTGTTAGGATGTAAAATCCCAGCAAACACAAACACTGGCACAAACTACTAGGAAAATAAGTCTTGGGTTCTTAAATCTAATTGTGGTAAATGTGAGTGTGCCTTCACATCTAAACCTGAGACTCTTTACGAGTCACCTTAACTGCTAACCCTAAGGGAGTGTATTAGAAATGTCAGACTCCTCATTAAAGGGAGATACGGACCCTAAAACAACAGCTTCAGCGTTGAGGGTATCCACAAGTGGAAGCATCAGTCCCGACATTTGGGATACTTTAGGCATATTATAGACGGTAGGCCCTGAGGGATTTCAAGTACATGTACACACACACTCTCTCTCCCTCGCTTTCTCTCTCCGCCTATCTCTCTGCCCCCTCTTTCTCTCTCTTTGTGATATATATATATTATAAAGAGCCTTTGACCCGATAGGGAAATGCAAACATTATCATTATCGGAAATGCGTATGGAAAGCTTGCTTTTCTTCCAAAAACATATGGCTGCTAAGATGGTGTTGTAATAAAAAGAAGCAACTAGATTTGTATGACCATAATTGCCAGAGTAAATCGAACACTTTTCTTTGTCCCTCTCTCCTCCAACCCTCTTTTTGTTTGTTCTTTTTCTTTAATGGAAATAAAACATCATGCTCCCTTCTGAAGCTTTTCAGCAAACAAACTCAACTCGAACACAAGTTGCTTTTTCCTCTTGTTCACGCCGCCTTATAAACCTCGTATCTCGTTTTCCTTCAGGGACCCTCCCCTCGCCCCCCCCCTCGCCTTCCCCCCTCGCCCACCCCCTCTCACATTGGTAACATGAATCTTGTCTTGCGTGAATATCGTAATTGAATTTCGCTTTCTTTCATCGCCCCCGTTAATCTACCGCATGTAAAGCCGCGCGCGCATGCGCAGTTTACTTCTCGTTTCTTTTTTTCTTTCTTTCTTTTCTTTCTTTCTTTCTTTCTTTCTTTTTTTCTTTCTTTCTTTCTTTCTTTCTTTCCTCTCTTTGTAAAAGATATAATTTCCTTTCCGATTTTCCTATCAGTTCCCTTATGATAAGAAACGCCAGCTTTAATGGGGCTTTGAGAAGGGGAAGGTGGGTGAGGGTGTACGTGTGTGCGGGTTTGTGGGGTTGAGAGTAGCGAGTGTGTGGGTGTGTGGGTGTGTGGGTGTGTGCGCGCGTGTATGAGCGCATTGCTGTGTGGGTCACAGGGAGGAGAAGGGGCGGAGAGAGGAGAAGGGGCGGAGAGAGGAGAAGGGGCGGAGAGAGGAGACGGAAGGGAGTGGGAGGGGGGGGCAATGGGAAGGACCGATATGGAGGGTAGGAGACGGGACAGGAGGGATAGGGAGGGGAACATATGAGAGGGGTGGGGAGGTAGAGGTGGAGGTGAGAGTAGAGGTGGAAGTGGTGGTAGAGGTGATGGTGGGGTAGAGGTGGAGTAGGGGAGGTGGGGGTGGAGGTGGAGGTGGAGATGGAGGTGGAGGTGGAGCTGGGGGTGGAGGTGGAGGTGGGGGTGGATGTGAAGGTGGAGCTGGAGCTGGAGATGGGGGTGGAGGTGGATGTGAAGGCGGAGGTGGAGATGGAGGTGGATGTGAAGGTGGAAGTGGATGTGAAGGTGGAGGTGGATGTGAAGATGGATGTGGAGGTGGAGATGGAGATGGATGTGAAGATGGAGGTGGATATGAAGGTGGATGTGAAGGTGGAGGTGGATGTGAAGGTGGATGTGAAGGTGGAGGTGGAGGTGGAGGTGGATGTGAAGGTGGATGTGAAGGTGGAGGTGGATGTGAAGGTGGAGGTGGAGGTGGATGTGAAGGTGGAGGTGGATGTGAAGGTGGATGTGAAGGTGGAGGTGGATGTGAAGGTGGATGTGAAGGTGGAGGTGGATGTGAAGGTGGATGTGAAGGTGGAGGTGGATGTGAAGGTGGAAGTGGAGATGGATGTGAAGGTGGAGGTGGATATGAAGGTGGATGTGAAGGTGGAGGTGGATGTGAAGGTGGAAGTGGAGATGGATGTGAAGGTGGAGGTGGATATGAAGGTGGATGTGAAGGTGGAGGTGGATGTGAAGGTGGAGGTGGAGATGAGAGGTGGAGGTGGAGTGAGAGGATGTAGGTGGATGTGAAGGTGGATGTGAAGGTGGATGTGAGTAGGTGGAGGTGGATGTGAGGTAAGGTATGTGGAGGTGGAAGGATGTGAAGGTGGAGGTGGAGGTGGATGAAGGAGGTGTGGATTATATGGAGGTGAAGGTGGAGGTGGATGTGGATGTGGAGATGGAGATGGAGATGGATGTGAGGGTGGAGGTGGATGTGAAGGTGGATGTGAAGGTGGATGTGAAGGTGAAGGTGGAGGTGGATGTGGATGTGGAGATGGAGATGGATGTGAAGGTGGAGGTGGATGTGAAGGTGGATGTGGATGTGAAGGTGGATGTGGATGTGGAGATGGAGATGGATGTGAGGGTGGAGGTGGATGTGAAGGTGGATGTGAAGGTGGATGTGAAGGTGAAGGTGAAGGTGGATGTGAAGGTGAAGGTGAAGGTGGAGATGGATGTGAAGGTGGAGGTGGAGGTGGATGGGGAAGTGAAGGTAGAGGAGATGACGGGATGACAGCTTGGAGGTACAGGTGGAATGCGGTATCAGTACAATACTGATTATGTACCGCCATTTACTGCCGGGTATTGTGTCACCGGGTATCAGCGAAGTCACAGCGGACGGGCGGGTGTGGGGCGAGGTGGTGTGAGCGGCGGGAGAGAGGGGGGAGAGAGGCAACCGGGCGGGTGTGGGACGGGCAGGTGTGAGGTGGGAAGGTGTGAGGTGGGCAGGGCGGGCGGGCACTGCGAGCACCCCCTAACACACAGTGCCGATGACCACGAAGCTCTAGCCCGATAGCAACCTGCATTAGAACTGTCTATTAATAAACCGAGGCCTAAATGCTGCTGACAACACATTGTCTATGCTGATCTTCACTGCGCTGCACAGCAACCTGTCGAGTTGGACAAAGATAGTTATCGTGCTTATCCCGCCTGGTCAAACAGCATAACTATCCATGTTTCTATGGCCAGTTATGCCTTATGACTTCGAAAATTCACATTAGATGTTATATATATTTTTTTTTTTTCGTCTTTAAAAATGTTTATGTCTGCTGGACCCAAATTCTTGTTGAATCTTCTCCTGGACACTCGGGTTGTGAAAGCTAATTACGGTAATAGGTAATTCACACTTCCTGTCCACCCCACCCCCACCCACACCGCCCACTCCGCCACCCACCCACACCGCCCACTCCGCCACCCCTGGACCTCTATCCACTCCAAAGGGCAGTCAAGATGTGCTGCTGACACGACACTCTTGTGTTAGTGCCCTTTGTTAGCACCAAACAAACAGAACACGTGACTTAAATCATCGGAGCCTTAAAACAGTTGCGTTGCAGGTAGATTTGAATTGATCATCTCCGCCTGAGATAAGACACTCGGTGTAGTCATCGAGTGTGCATAATACCAAACTGCTGACACTGCTTTCTTCACATCCAGTTCCAAACGAGGCTTCCACACAAATAAAACTCCACACTCGAACGCGGCGGTGACAATTCTGCTACCATCATGGTGTTCTCTGTGGCGGAGTGGTTAGAGTGTCTGACTTTTTTCTAGGCCAGACTCCTAATCTGAGGGTCGGCGGTTCGATTCCCCGTGCCCCCAGCTCTGCCAATTTGGATTTCCACCGCTGTGTATAACTTACAGCGTCATCAAAGGCCGGTTGCTCTCATACCATGTCTATGTGGTGTGGGAGGTTAAAAATCCCTTGGGTCGGTAAAAGTGTAGGCTCGGGCTTTCTATCGACCAGCAGTGGAATGAGGAAGACCAGTCGTCTATGACTGAAATTTCCCCTGCTTAAACAACTAATGGACCAAAAAAAAAAAAATCTAACAAGCTTGGGTTCTTGTTGGTAGGGGTTTTAAATAGAAAATTGCTTAAATCTCTGCTTGTTTCCAGTTTCAATTTCCAAGAGCACTTGATATCTTCCATATCTAGGACTATAAGGACAGAATATACCACAAATGTGATACACAGTTGATTAGATTGCTGCACATATAAAACAACCCTGTATAATAAAACACAGCTGCCGATATTTAGCACAACACCACGCAATTAAGTCCTCGTAAATGTGTCCACAAGAATGGGATCGTCGCTATAGCTGGTGCGTTAACATAGTGGCGTCGTATTGTATACAGCTGGCATAGATTCAATACCGACTCTACCATTGCTTGACTCCTCCAATAGCCTCATATATAATATATATCAGTCAGTAAATATATTAGAAGTGAAGAGGACAGCGAAAATCGGGCTCAGGTGTCGAGTAATCTCGGCTATTTGACTATGATGCATCTCATTCCCGCGGGCACAAAATTACCCTTAATATTTATAAAGGAACATTTACACAACTCTGATATATAAGATTTACTCATTTCTCCCAGTAAAACAGGGCCAAAAGGAAGAACTTATTTGCTTCTTAAAATTTCAATAAGGACATTTTACGTGTATTTTTGATCATTTATAACCCAAGGTGTCCAGACATTACCTTCTCCGACTTCTTTTTATTAATATAAATAATGAATAAATAATATATACTATATATGTTATATATAATGTATATATTTAATGTTATTTTTTAAAATTATTATATATACAAATATAAATAGAGGGAAACCATATGTACCCAGTTTGCCAAGGGTTAAGTTCAGTATACTCCGCCTCCCCGTGACAAATATAATTTTGTATAGAGGGATGCAGAATGGACAATGTTGCTAGAAGCCCAATTTTCGCGCTGTCGGTGGCGCCACACGCCGGGTGCCCTACGTACCTTGTTCTGTGGCCCCCGCGCCACGAAGAAGTAGGTCATAACATTCCAGGTGAGGAAGACGGCGAGGACGAAGAAGGTGACGGACCGTCTCTTCATGGCACTACGCCTGCAGCCGCCGCTACCGTTCCCGCGTCACCCAGAACATCTGCACCGGAAGTCAGAGAGCTCGGTCAAGGTCGCTGGCACAGAGCGGCAATTGGCACGGGCGCCAATAACATGGTGAGTTATATATAATGTGATGATGCGACTACGATATAATATATATATAATTATGTATATAATAATAATAAATCAAATATATGTTATGTGAAATGTATATATTATAACATATGTAACATAACATATATAAGACATGTATAAGATATTAATATATACGATATATATAATATATATGATATATATGATATATATGATATATAATATATATAATATATATAATATATATAATATATATATATAACATATATAATTCACAAACTATGAACATTTGGAGTCAACACCCTGATCTAGCCTTCACAAAAGAAAGTTTATGAGTATTATAGAAAGTAACTAATGTTACTTCCTATAATATGACCTTAGATGTTGCTAGGACGTAAAACAACAACAAACAAACAAACTTCCTATAATACCATTAAGCTGAATACAGAAATAGTCCAATAAGACACCAACACTAAGTACAACGTGAATACAATAAATAAAGATCCTCGTCACTATTAATATTCACAATTCATTATATAGCAGCGCATAACGAAACAATTATATACACATACATAATAAATGAAATGACACAAAACGTAGGCCTCTACTATATACTATACACTATATAAGTATTATAAGAGTCATAACATACCAAGTAATCAATTAGGTGAATTTAACTATTATTTTATATTGAAAGAGAATTAAGAGAATATAAAAATAAAATACAACTAAAACATGACTAAGATATATGATTACATATATAGGCGCAACTATATAATATATATATATGTATTTATATATTTAGATATATACATGTTGGTTGTTGGAGCCTCACGTCCTGGTAACGTCTAAGGTCACATTAGGGTCGGTACCGACTTATGACAATGGACACTCATGGTGACTTTATAGTGGTCCCACTGGGAGACCAGGTCGCCAGCACCATGACCTGATATACCACTCAGTCACATTATCCTGACACTGAGCCAACCCGCCCTTGCCATATCCTATTAATGCCGAGTGCAAGGCTAGGAAGCAACAAGTATCAAATGTATAAGTCATTGGTTTGACTCGACCAGGAACCGAACTTCCGATCTCCCGCACGCAAGGATCGCGCTCTCCCGATTCGGCCACCGCGCCGGGTAATATATAATATACATATATAGAGAGACAAGAGTATATGATTGACATAATTGTGTGCAGGCTGCTCTACGGTATCCCACAAGCCGAGTGCTTGGTGTGCCCGCCACGCGCAGTTTATACAAGGCTAGGGTGCTAAAGAACACCGCCTGATGCGTTGATTAGGCCGGGCGCGGGCCCTGTGGCGGGCGGGGGCTTGGCAATGTGTGTGTGTGTGTGTGTGTGTGTGTGTGTGTGTGTGCCCCGCGACGCCGCGCCCATCGGGGCGAGCCCGGCGGCCTGACCGGACAGCCGAATGGGCGGCGGGCCGGGCCGACCCGTGTCGGGCCCGTGTCGGACACGGGGTCGACACGGCCCCGACTAACCGCTCACCCATACATCATCACCGCCAACAAAGCGGCCGGCTCATGGACCACCAGGAGCCGCCCGGTACTGCGCACTTGTACCGGGTGCAACGTGTTGAAGTATTGTACGGTGAAATGAAGTGTGCTTGTATTGAAGTATGGTGTAATATTGTGTTTGTATTGAAGTACTTTATGGTGTACTGCTATGTGTTTGCATGAAGTACTGCATGGTTCACTGCTGTGTGTTTGTATTGAAATACTGTATGGTGCAATGCTGTGTTTGTATTGAAGTACTGTATGGTGCACTGATCTGTGCTTGCATGAAGTACTGCATGGTTCACTGTTGTGTGTTTGTATTGAAGTACTGTATGGTGCACTGCTCTGTGCTTGCAAGAAGTACTGTATGGTTCTCTGTTGTGTGTTTGTATTGAAGTACTGTATGGTGCAATGCTGTGTTTGTATTGAAGTACTGTATGGTGCACTGCTTTGTGCTTGCACGAAGTACTGTATGGTTCTCTGTTGTGTGTTTGTATTGAAGTACTGTATGATGCATTGCTCTGTGCTTGCACGAAGTACTTTATGGTTCTCTGTTGTGTGTTTGCATTGAAGTACACAATGCTGTGTTTGTATTGAAATAATATATGTGTAATGCTGTGTTTGTATTAGAGTACTGTATGGCATAATGCTCTGTGCTTGAATGAAGTACTGCATGGTTCATTGCTGTGTGTTTGTATTGAAATACTGTATGGTGCAATGCAGTGTTTGTATTGTAGTACTGTGTGATGCAATGCGGTGTTTGTATGAAGTACTGTATGGTGCAATGCCGTGTTTGTATTGAAGTACTGTACTAGAAACTATCAAGAGAAACATAAAGCTGAGAGACATTAAGACCGACTGATGGACATCACTCTCACAGCAGAGAGCTAAATGGAGATCGGTGGTTAAGTAATGCAAGCAGTCTTTGTCGTATTGCAACTGGCAGCATGATGATGATGACTGTATGGTGCAATGCCATATTTGTACTGAAGTACTGCATGGAACAATGCTGTGTTTGTATTGAAGTACTGCATAGTTCACTGCTGTGTTTGTATTGACTACTGTACAGTGCACTGATGTGCTTGTATTGAATTACTGTAAGTGCAATGTTGTGTGTGTATTGATGTACACTATGGCATACTCCTGTGATTGAATTAATCTGGTGCACTGTTGTGCTTGTATTGAAACTGTATGAAACACCAATGTACTTGTATTGAAATACTGTATGGAACACCGATGTACTTGTATTGAAGTAATGTATGGTGTACCATTGTGCTTGTATTGAAATACTGTATGGAACACCATGTACTTGTATTGAACTAATGTATGGTGGACCATTGTGCTTGTATTGAAATACTGTACGGAACACCGATGTACTTGTATTGAAGTAATGTATGGTGTACCATTGTGCTTGTATTGAAATACTGTACCACACCCTGCCATGTTTGTATTGAAGTACTGTAAGTGCAATGATGTGTGTGTATTGACGTACACTATAACATACTCCTGTGATTGTATTAATCTGGTGCACCATTGTGCTTGTATTGAAATACTGTATGGAACACCGATGTACTTGTATTGAAGTAATGTATGGTGTACCATTGTCGTTGTATTGAAATACTGTACCACACACCGCTGTGTTTGTATTGAAGTACGGGACGGTGCACCACTGTGCTTGTATTGGAATACTGTATGGAACACCATGTACTTGTATTGAAGTAATGTATGGTGTACCATTGTGCTTGTATTGAAATAGTGTACCACATACTGCCGTGTTTGTATTGAGGTATGGGACGGTGCACCACTGTGCATGCAATGACGTACTGTATGGCACGATGTTGTGTTTGTAACACAAACTTATAGAGCTGCACTGTCCTCTACACTGACACTAAACAATGGACATAGTCACACGATAGATTCCACCAACAGAATAAAATGGGCACTGCATGAATGGGTTATATATGAACACTGCAGTCATTCACACAAGATGGCTGGGCTCAGAATGTATACTAACAGTCAGTAACCAGTCAGACCATTGTCAACAGTTCCCTCACTGTCAACAGTTCCTGCATTGCCAACAGTTCCCTCACTGTCAACAGTCCCTGCACTGACAATAGTTCCTTCACTGTCAACAGTCCCTGCACTAACAACAGTTCCCTCACTGTCAACAGTCCCTACACTGACAACAGTTCCCTCACTGTCAACAGTCCCTGCACTGACAACAGTTCCCTCACTGTAAACAGTCCCTGCACTGACAACAGTTCCCTCACTGTCAACAGTCCCTGCACTGACAACAGTTCCCTCACTGTCAACAGTCTCTACACTGACAACAGTGCACTCGTTAGCAAGAGCCATCTAGCTGTCATCAGCCCATGTAAGTTTGTCACTGTCACTGTGTCACGAATTCCCAGCCCGCCTCTCTGAGCCTACTCAGATGTCAAGAGCTGTTCTAAGCCTATCAGTATCATACATTTTGTAATGTGATCTGCTCTCGAAACCTCACGAGAACAGTTCTGAGAACCGTCCCGCCCCTTGCCATTAATGCAATAGGGAACTCGTCCAGTTTAGTAGGGCATGTATATAGGTCACTCTTCTGAAAACTGGTCAGCATGGGATGGGATTTTAAAACATCAATAAAAAAACTTCCTACTTATCTTTTTCCTTATACTCTTCATATTCATGTTCAGATTTGATCTAAGAAATAAGGGAAATAAATAAACAGTGTGCAACTTTGGTCCTTTTAGTGATGAAGTGTTTTTGTACCAAAAAAAACATTTTACAGTCAGCTATTTGTAACATGACATGTGGGACATTGTTGAATCCTTACTAACATCTTGTATTACATTGATATATCAAACAAAACAGTTCCCAAATCAAAAAGGAAGTATTTATCAACATGTATGCATGCTTAAATTTTAAAAAGAAAAGAATTTGATGTCTTCAGAAATAACATTACAAATGTCCATCACATATGTAACCAGTGTTGTCTGGATGCTACACAAATATTGTACACTAATTATTCAGTGAATAAAGCATGGCTGGGAATTACTTTTTGTTTATCAATATAAGCACTACATATTTCTGTATATTATGCCATGATTAATATGCTTCTAAGTATGAAATTATTTAAAGTTGCATCGTCCGATGGTTTTGAGTTTCTGACATTTTTTTAGATAAGTATATTAAGTTGATCATTATAATCTACCTTACTTTAGTTTGAAGTAACTTTTAATTGAAATGGTTAACTTTTGAGATATTTGAAATTCAAACATGTGAAAATAATTTTGGCAAGCACACCAAAACTCTGATACCATATGCTTCTGCAGTAGCAGGTTCTATTAAATCGACTCAGTGTTCCCTTCTATGCGGCAATAAATACTTAATAAGTGCATCAGTATCTAAGTTAGATATATGTAGAATCAAATCTAGATAATTGTTTTGATTTTGAAAAGTTGATGCTTCATCGGACTATGGACACTACCTGTTGCCTTTCTGGATGGCCAGTCTGCTTAGATTTTTATTAATCAGACTATGTGGTGTCCTAAACATGTGTTACGTCTGAACAACGCATGTCATACTGCCATAGAACATAGGATAATCATGGACTACACCTTTATTTTTTATCTCATCAATTTATATTTTACATAGATGTAAAGGGGAGATTTCCAGCTTTCATTTGCAACCAAAAAATGTTTAAAATTCAAATAATCGAATTTAACTATCCAAGTGACACTTCTGGCCAATTTTCAGGAGAGTGACCCATATATATATATATATATATATATATATATATACTGAGTACAATTAGTTACTTCCAATGTCACATTGGAAACATTGGCTCTCATCTGATCACCCAAGTTAAGCACCGCTGAGCCTGGCTAGTACTTGCAAAGTTGCATGGGTGATCACCAGGGAATATGAGGTGCCATCGACACCCTGCTTTTAGAGTCTACCAAGTCAGTAGTGGATTAGTTTGCTTGTTGGGGTTTTACATCCAAGCCACATCTATGGTAATAACCGGATGAGTACCGACTTGTGACAGTGCGCACTCATGGCGATTTCATAGTGCTGCCCCACTGGGAGATCAGGTCATCAGCACCAGGGCCTGATATCCCACTCAGTTACCTTATCCTGATACTGAGCTAGCCAGTCCCTTCCCTATCTCTAGCAATACCGAACACCGTGATAGATAGTGCCAAGTATCAATTGTGTAGGTCATTAGTGTGACTAGGCCAGTATTCGAACTCTCGACAAAGCCCACACTCTACCGATTGGGCCATGGCATCCGGGATAGTAGATAAGTAGAAGTAAAAGAATGACAGCCAGCGCTGCACTTCCACGTCTCAACAAAGTAGTGTTGCATGCAATCCGAGCAGGTCTTTCCGCTGACCAGCTTTGGGAGGACAACTCATATTCATTATTATATTAAATTATTAATCTGCTTTTAACACTGGAGCATATGAGACAACAAGCTGAGCCCATTTACCTGATTAAATGAGCTAATCACACTAAATGTGGAGGCTCGGCACCAAAAGAAAGATACAGCGGGCCACTAAAGGCGGTGGAGGGAAGGGACCAGTATCCTGACCCATGCCATGCCATTGCTTAAGCCTTAATAAGGTAAAAGCAAGTCATGACAAAAATGTATGTATAGCCACAGAAAACAACAACAAAAACACAGTAAAGCCAAGCTAATGCACCCTGACTGTAAGCACATTGTAGGGCGGATATGAATATGTTTCCCTAATGCCTCAGGCACTGAACACATCACAGGTGGCCTTGTCAGTTAATGGGACTCGAGGTAGGTACTACATCAATCCGACACCAAGGCCTTACCCGTCCCGCTTACTGCCTCCTTCCTGCCTTAAATAGACATGCGCAACTAATTAACATCTTCATGGCGAGCACACTTTTTAACTAATTATTTCCCCTTCTATAGGTGGTTAATTGACTGACATCGGACCTCATCTTTGTATGCGGTGCCAACCACAAAACAGAAATCAGCATATATGGATGGCCATGTTACTTAATTACAACGGCTTTTTTGTTGCCTTTCTGGATGGCCAGTCAGTTGTCGCAGCAGGTGGGGAAAGCACAGACTCAAACACATATCTGAATCACTATATCTCTCTGTCGCTCTATATCTTTCTGTGTCTCTCCCTGTGCCTATATGTCTGTCTGTCTCTCTATGATTCCCTATATCTCTCTCTGTCCCCCATTTTCTTTCTTTCTTTCTTTCTGCCTCCACATGTTTTCCTGTCTCTCTGTTTGTCTCTCTCTCTCTCTCTCTCTCTCTCTCTCTCTCTCTCTCTCTCTCTCTCTCTGTCTTTCACGTCATCTGTCAGTCCGTCCCTCTCTCCCTCTACCTAACGGTCTCTCTCTCCCTCTCTCTCTCTGTCTGTCTCTCTCTCCCCATTTCACACACACAGACACACACACCAACCACCCTGTTTGCACAGTTGCTACAGCAGTCAACACCATTATGGCCGTTTGGCCCTATTTACGGGAGGCGCTGGTAGGTTTTCCTCGTGGTACCGTTCTATGAAGAGGCCATATCTGAAAGGCGCCAGCCCACATTACGGGTGCGGAGCCTTCAGCTGCAGGCAGGCCGGACTCATTGTCTGATAACAGGCGCTGTCGCCACCGGGCCATTGTTCCATCTATACTATTACCATTGTTTCTCCCACAACTACACTCACCCCCGCCCCCGTCCCCACCCCCGTCCCCGCCCCCGTCCCCGCCCCGTCCCCGTCCCCGCCCCGTCCCCGCCCCCGTCCCCGCCCCCGTCCCCCTTAATGGCGCTGGTGTATTACACCCACCAAATTTCCAGCCAAACCGGGAGATCACCTGCTTTTATTTGCGGAATTCTAACCAACAAACTTCCAGCCAAACAGGGAGATCACCTGCTTTTATTTGCGGAATTTTAACCAACAAACTTTCAGCCAAACCGGGAGATCACCTGCTTTTATTTGCGGAATTTCAACCAACCCTTTCAAATAAAAAAAAGGCTCACTTTTTCATCGTGCTATCCCCACATCCCTCATCAAAGACAGAGGAAGAGATACAGAGAGACAGGAAAAGATAGAAAGACAGTGAGAGACAAAGAGACAAAGACAGACAAATAGAGACAAAGAAAGACTCAGAGAGCAAGGGACATACCTCCGTCCTTGAATTATGAGTGTCCACTGTAAACACAAACAAACAAACTGCATTTTCCAATCATATCAATTCTATAAGTCATTGGCTTGACTCGACCTGGAATCGCACTCCCGACCTTCCGCACGGGAAACCTGCGCTCTACCGATTACGTCACAACGTCCCTTAGGTTGTCTTGTGTATCTATGTATGTATGTGTGTATGTGTGTATGAGTGTATGTGTGTGTGCGTGCGTGCGTGCGTGCGTGCGCGCACGTATGTATGTATGTATGTATGTATGTATGTATGTATGTATGTATGTATGTTCGTACGTATGTATGTATGCATATACGTACGCAGGTATGTATGTATGTATATACACATAGAAATGAACAAGAAAAACCGTACAGGAAAGCAAATACACAAGCATCCAATTACAAATTTAATTGCGTCTATAATGGAAATTCGCTCAGAAACATTTCATGCCATTCAAAAGACTCCCAATCTGGAGACCTCCCGTCGTGGGTTCACGTTTGGGTTAAGTTTCATTGGAATCACTACCATTACCACCCTTCCTCTGGTGATAATATAACTGCCGGGAGAATGGTGGCCCGGGATGCATTACTCAACACTTACACACCCCGCATGCAAGTGGATCTGAGCAGAGCTTCTTTTTGTCCCACGTTTCGGAATTCACTTCTGCGTCCCTCCAGTTTCCATGTACAACATGTCCGCTTTACCAAGTTAATTGATCAGTTTCGCTTACTCACATATATTGTATTCATACATAATTATTTATATCATGTATATTATATATTATATATATTTTATTACATTAGTATATATTATATTACAGATATTATATTACATATATTATATTTACTATATTATACATGTATATATATATATTATATTACAGATATTATATTAACTATATTATATATATGATAAAACATATATTAAATATTATTCCAGAATCTGATTCCAGAATCTGATTCAGCGGGGCGCACGGAAATAGTTAAGGGCTGTCACACTACGACGTACGGCGTCGGCGCCTGCTCAACGTTAGACAATTTGCCAGTACGTCGGCATTCGTCGGAACTTTTCAGCCACCATGTCAACAACTTGAATTAGGACGCCATTAGTGATTCAGGACAGCGACGTGTTAGCAGTGCGGGGCTGTTGAGATGTGGAGGCGTGCAGTCCGGTGTCGACTTTCGCGCCTCTGGTTGCCTCGACGGTCACGTGACGACACGGCATCGTGTCATTAAGGTCCTCGATGTCCGTCCCCGACGTACCGGTGACAGACGCTGGTAGGCGCATTTGTAACCATACCCCAGCGTCTCCAGGCGCGTTTCATCAACACATCACTATTCAAATGTACTCTAATATCGCCTCCACAAACAAACAAAAACCATCACACACAACTAAAACATCAAGCAGCAAAGTACACCACACCTCCCCACAAACCTATACAAACCAAGGCAAATCTAGACTGAACAATGGTCGTGGTCGTCTGTTGACAGGGGGGGGGGAGGGGTGCCATCACATATTCATAACCACGTGACATATGTCGGTATTTATGCGGCCCAGGATGGCTGAGTGTTGTTAGGGGGAGAAAGAGGAGGTGGGCGGGGTGCAAAATGTGGGATCCGGCGGAGAGGAGAGCGGCACGGGCGGCGGGCAGGGGTAGCTGGTCGCGAAGAGCCGCTCAGCCAGCCTTAGATGGAAATGGCCAAAAACAGAGCAGGCAGCAATCAGCCAAGTGGCGGTGGCGAGCAAGGCGTCCCGCCGGGTCCATAAAGAGGGCCACGGGATCATAAAGCTAACCTCGCCGTCCCCCGCCCCCTCCCACCCGTACCGGCAGCCGATCCCCCCATCCCCCCACAGCTACCACCACCACCACCGGTCGAGCATAGTCGGCCGGCCGAGGTGAGTGGGGCCGGCGGCCCGTTGTCCCAGCAGGGCGCACGGAAATATTTAAGGGCTGTCACACTATGACGTACGGCGTCAGCGCCTGCTCAACGTTAGAAAATGTGCCAGTACGTTGGCATTCGTCGGAACTTTTCAGCGGTGGGGGTAAAAAATTGGCATATACACAATGTGCACACAACATACGTAAAGTAATCAGAACGTATCTCTGACGTATTCCTAGTGTATGAGAGTGTTTCTGTGCCTCGCAAAACATTCGCAAAATGCTTGCATACGCTCACAGAACACTGACCATCATTACATACGTTACACCATCGCTAGAAGTATGGCGTATATGTTAAATACACTGGAGATACGGCAGGTATCCATTCGAAGTATGTTAGGATTACATAATGCATCTGTTGGCAGTACGTGGACTGTACGCGGACTGCACATTCCCACTGGCTGAATGTACGGCTAACGTGCAGAAACATATGCCAACTTATTCCTAACGTACTCAGAATGTGTATGCCGACATATCCCGAATGTACATGCAGCTTACGTTCAACGTACGAGCCAAACGTTGACACTCATTGAAAATTTTGAGCATACACAAAACTTTGTTGGAGCCTCGATGCGCGCCGACATAAGACGATGTATCCAGAATGTATATGCCGTATGCCCAATGTATGCATAGCGTACGACGATGTACGCCGACATGTTGGTCGAAAATCACATATGTTGCCGCACTTTGAGGCGAAATGTCGTAGTGTGACAGCACCTTAAGCATCTGAGCGGACATGTGTCTATGTGTGTACATGTGTGTGTTTCCCCATGTGTGTGAGTGTATGTGTGTCTCGCTATATGTATGTGTGGTAGTGTATGTATTCTGTATATGTGTGTCTCGCTATATTTATGTTTGTGATTGAGTGGCTATGTGTATGTGTGAGTGTCTGTATGTTTGTCTGTCTAGGTGTATGTGTGTCTTGCTATGTGGATGTATGTGAATGTATGAGTGTCTGCGTGTATGTGTGTGTCCCACGATGTGTATGTGTGTATGTGTGTATGTGTGTCTCACTATGTCTATATGTGAGTGTGTGTGTCTGTGTGTATCTCGCCTATGTGTTTGTGTGTCAGTACATGTGTGGCAGTGTGTGTAAATGTGTGTGCAAGTCTGTGTATCACTGTGTGTATCTAAAACTAAATAGAGCGACTGATGATGTATCTAAACCATATTCGGGTCTGCCGACCCTCGTCATTTCAGTAATTAAGCCACAACTGTCAACTGGTAGCCGGAAGTGAAGCGCACACCGATAGAGCTTCCCGAACTGTTTGATCGGCGCCATCCTGTCGGTTTGTTTAAGGCTAGATACCGACAAATATGAACAGGTCCGCCCATGAGTTGAATCCAAACACCCAATGTAAAACGACGAGGAATAACAAATATACCGTCCGGTGTTTTTTTTGTTTTTGTTTTTTTATGTGTGTGTGTTTTCTAAAACTATTTTTGTATTTAAAAAAATCTAAAATCTAAATCTCTGGTGAACTGCCTGTCCCCCGCTTCCGGCTGCCTCCTCCCGCTACTGCCGCCAGTGGCGCTCAGATCAGCGAGGATAGAGTTGACTTAAGGCGATCTCGCCGACCAGGCTCTCCTTAAAAGCGCCTGGTGACTTGATTTTCTGCCCAGCAGAGCAATCCCCGTTGACCCAGTAGTGCCTCGGTGAGCTGCTCGCGGAGTGAGTCCGAGCCCACTAGGTCGGTCACCAGCGCATCTGGCACACGCCTGATCCAAGCGCAATGCTAAATGGACATATCATACGCAGGATCTGCACATTGAATCGAAACACCTGGCGGTGAAAACCCCACATTATCATGCTGGATTTCCTTAGGAGATGGGGAGTGAAATAGTGTTAGCTTTGTGGGATTATGGTTGGTCTGGTAATCTGGTACGGGAGCTTTCAGTGTCCTGAGTAGCTCGCAGAATAAAGATACATGCCCTTACTGGCCCCCGCAGCAAGGGGGGGGGGGTGACGAGAGGGAGGGTAAACATCTTAGGGCGTGGAAGGGGATAACCCCAGAGTACACTGTCTACACTGTGGAGAGAGGGGAGGTGGAGGACGAGGGGGTGGAGGAGGGGGGATGGAGAGGAGGAGGGGGAGGAGGGAGAAGGGAGACGAGGAGGGGAGGAGGAGAGGGGGAAGAGGAAGAGAAGGGAGCATAGAGGAGGGAGGGAGGGGATAGAGGGGAGGGGAGGGGAGCGTAGAGGGAGGGGGGGGAGGGGAGGGGGGAGGAGGGGGGGGGGGGGGGGGGGGGCGAGAGGGAGGGGGAGGCGAGAGGACGGGGGACGAGGAGGGAGGAGCGGAGGAGGAGGAGTGGCGTGAGGGCTGAGGAGGGAGGTAGTGGGGCAGATGGGAGGGGAGGGCAGGGGAGGGGATGCCAGGGGAGGGGAAGGGAGCAGAGGGGAGGGGAGGGAAAGAGGATGGGAAGGGAGGAGGAGCGGAGGAGATGGTGGAGGAGGAGGGAGTGAGGGGAGGGGATGAGAAGGAAGGGAATGAGGAGGGTAGTTAGGGAGACGCTGACTACAGACTAGAAGCAGGATGATCCAGATAATACCATTAAGCTGTCAGGGAGGGTGGGGGAGTGTGGTGGGAGGGGTGGGGGTAAAGTGCATGCCCGGAGAGGGTTGCTCAGAATGGAGGGTGGTGGTGGGGGGTCGGTGGGCTGAAGGCTGGGTCATTCACTAAGTGTCCACCCACCGGAGGCACGCAGTGCTCACCAACTGACCGCCAGCCCCCGGCCATGTGCCAATCAATGCTCATCACAGCGCTCACTGACCCCACCGCCCCGCCTGCACCCTCAGCCCCGCGGGCACGGCGCGCCGGCCTCCCGCCCACCGGGTGCCCAATCGGCACACTAAAGACCGCCTGCCGGTTTGATTGCCTCGTAGTGCCTGTAATAAGTGCCCTGATGACCACACGCGGGGTGCACACGCTCCCCCCCCCCCCTCACCCCCGCCCTCCTCCTCCTCCTCTGCCCGCCGCCCGCCGCTGCAAACCCCGAGACCCGGCCGCCGTGCCAGCAGGAACCACGTGCAATGAGCCGGAGGGAACCATCGGACCAAAGGAGCAAAGTAAACGATGGTTGGATTGGGTCGGGTGTGAGTGGGAGGAGAGTGAAGACAGAGTTGAACAACGCACCCTGGTGGGAAATTGGGCACCCCGAGGAGAGGGGACGAGAGGGGAACGGAGACGAAAGTGGAGGACGACGAGGATTGCAGATGAGAGAAGAAAAGAAGGAGGGAGGGGAGGGGAGGTGAGGGACGGGGACGGAAAGGGGGGGGCGGGCGGGGGAGGGGAGGGGAGGGGAGGGGAGGGGAGGGGAGGGGAGGGAGAAAAAGAGGAAGGGGAGGGGAGGCAGGCGGAGGGAGTCGAGGGAGGAAGGGGAATAGAGGAGGAGAGAGGAGGAGAAGAGAGGGGAGGGCACGGGAATAGGGGGAGGGCAGGGCAGGGGAGAGCAGGGGACTGGACGGGAGGGAGGGTAGGGACGGGAGTGGAGGGGAGGGGAGGGAGGCGTGAGTAGAGAAGGAAAGGGGAGGGAGGAGATGGGTGGGAGGGATATGAGGGAGGGAAGGGAGAGGAGGGGAGGGACGAGAGGGAGGGGAGGGACGAGAGGGAGGGGAGGAGAGGGCGGCGTGAGGAGGGAAGGAACGGAAAGGGGATGGGAGGGAAGAGGAGGGAAGGAAAGGGGAGACTATGTGAGGTGAGGGGGATGGGAGAGGGGAGAGGGGAGCTAAGAGAATGAGGCGGAGGAGAGGAGAGTGGGGGAGAGGGTAGGCCAGGAGGTGAGATCAGAAACGGGAGAGAGTAAAGGGGAGAGAAGTGGAAGTAACATAAAGGAACATAACAAAACACCAAGGGACACGACGGGTGTAGAAGGGGCGATGGTAAGTGAGGGAGAGAATGTGGGCCGTCAGGTCCCAGTAGGGAAAAGGAGGGTGTGATAATGGAAATGGTAATTGGGGCGCAGAGAGAGGCGTGTGCGGTAATAGAGATGAAATGGGCAGTTAGCAGAGAACAGGGAGGAAGGGGGACGGAGGGGAGAGGGATAAAGGTGGGAGGGAGGGGAGGGAGGAGGGAGGGGGGTGGGAGGTAGGAGGAATGTAGGAGGAAGGAGGGAGGAAGGAGGGAGGAAGGAGGGAGGAAGGAGGGAGGAAGGCGGGAGGGAGGGAGGAGGGAGGAGGAAGGAGGGAGGAGCGAGGAGGGAGGAGGGAGGAGGGAGGAGGGAGGAGGGAGGAGGGGAGAGGGAGGAGGGGAGAGGGGAGAGGGGAGAGCGGAGAAAGTTCCGAGATGAGTAAAGAGATGGTTAGGGGCCTGGATATACTGGAAGATTGGTGGAAAGGGGCAGGAGGATCGGACAATATGGGAGAGAAAGGAAAGGAAAGGAAGGAAAGCGAAGTAAGAATAGGCAAGACAAAATTAGAGGGGATATGGAGAACAGGGAACAAGTTAAAGACTTACATGTTGTAATGCAGCACTCAGAAGTGAAGCAATTGTTCAAATACTGAGCGAAGTACCAACATTAGCATGGACACCCTTCTGAGATTACTTTTTGTTGTTTTAAAGTTCGATAGCCACTTGTGTCGTGTTCTGTCGGGCTGGTCAAGACTCCCCCCACATTAGACACACACCACTAAATGACTCATTTGCAAGTCTAGTTTCACCTAACCTACATGACTAAGCAGCTAAACAAGCAAACGGACCTTTGGGAAATACGCTTCGAGTGTTCTGTAATCTGCTGAATGTGCTAGTTGTTTCCCCCTGGACCCCAATACACCCACAGTTCGTTGGACATGTTCGCGTCGATAATTTAAATTATGAATTTTAAACACAAACTCACAAGGAGAGTTCAATGGTGGGCGGGAATGAGGGGGGGGGGGCGGGGAGGAGGAGGCAATCCCAAATGGTGGCAAAACTCATCCCCGTAACCGGACCACAGTTCATTATAGA
The DNA here is from genome assembly GCA_030323885.1 of Branchipolynoe longqiensis. Taxonomy (NCBI): domain Eukaryota; kingdom Metazoa; phylum Annelida; class Polychaeta; order Phyllodocida; family Polynoidae; genus Branchipolynoe; species Branchipolynoe longqiensis. The sequence continues at coordinate 31,356,488 of CM059187.1, read as the reverse complement.
CACTGTGCTATAAAAGTGAATCGGGGGCAGCCTATTTCTGAGGGTGTTTGTCAGAAAAAGGAAGCGCGGGGAGGGAGGGTACTAAAGGATGAATCTGTTAGAAAAATAAGCAAGTGTGTGATGAGAGTGGTGTGAGAGAGTGGTGTGAGTGAGGGATGTGAGTGATGTAATGTGAGGGAGTGGTGACAGCGATTTGAGTGAGCGATGTGATGTCAACGGTGTGAGTGAGTGATGACAGCGGTGAGGGAGGGGAGAAAGAGAAAGAGAGAGGGAGATAGGAAGGGCGGAACGGAGGGAGGGAGAAAAGAGGGAAGGCGGAAGTGAGGGATGGAGGGAAGGCGGAAGGAAGGGAAGAAAGGAGGGAGTGAAGAAGGGCGGAAGGGAGGAAGGAGGGAAGGTGGAAGGGAGAGAAGAAAGGAAAGGGAGGGGAAGGGCGGAAGGAAGGAGGAGAGGGCGAAGGGAGAGAAAAAGGAGGGAGGGAGGGAGGGAGGGAGGGAGGGAAGGGAGGAAGGGCGGAAGGAGGGGAGGAAGAGGGAAAGGAAGCGGAAGGGAAGGGGGGGGGAAGAAAGGAGGGAGTGAGGAAGGGCGGAAGGGAGGGAGGAGGGGAAGGCGGAAGGGAAGGAAGAAATGAGGGAGGGGGGAAGGAGGGACGGAAGGAGGGGGAAGGTGGAAGGGAGGGAAGAAAGGAGGGAAGGGGAAGGGCGGAAGGGAGGAGGTAGGAAGTGGGGAAGGCAAAAGGGATGAGAAGAAATGAGGGAGGGGAGGGAGGGAGGAAGGTAGGAAAGAGAAGAGGAGGGGGGGAAGAAAAGGAGGGAGGAAGGGAGGACAGGCGGAAGGGAGGGAGGGAGGAATGAGGGAAGGCAGAAGGGAGAGAAGAAAGGAGAGGTGATGAAGGGCGGAAGGGCGGAAGGGAGAGAAGAAAGGATGCAGGGAGCGAGCGATGGACGGAGGGAGTGAGGGAAGGATGCAGGGAAGGAGGAAGGGAGAGAGTGGGGGGGGGGGAGTGAAGGAGGAAGGGAAGGAGGGAGAGAGAGAGAATATGCGAGTATGTGTGTGGGGGTGGGGGTTAAAGTTGCAACACGTCATCTACAGAATACAATCTGCCTCAAAACAACAGCTTCCGAACAAATATATACACAACTCCTATTGAATGCTTTCCCCATTACAGTGATTTTACAACAAACACAACAAACTACAAATGGAATGGACGAAATCCCGGTCCCCGGTCCATACCGGTCCAATGACAGGTATGAAAAGCCAGTAGTATTAGGCACACATGATTTTCCCTGACAAAGATGCCCCGGGAAGCAAGCAGCTGCGAGTAGAGTTGGTCGCGGTGAGAACTCACAATACCCGGACCCGCAGCACACGTTTCATTTCAATTTCCTGTCGAACAGGAAACAATTGCGTTGATGGCCATCACACCACAATTTCCTTATTGCTGCTCGGTTTCTTTTTCTGTCCTTTTGGATTGTGTATTTATGTGTTTGTGTGTTTGTGTGTGTCTGTGTGTTGCTTTTATTTGTTTTCCGTGTTAGAGTTTGTTTCATCAGCCAAGAAAGCCATCAGCATGTGGTGGAGCTGTTGTACCGGGCAGAAGTGTGAGTATTCAGAGATGGTGTAATTGTAACCCAGCTACCCACTAGGTCCTGGTCCTGCTAGGGGGGGGTTAGTGTGGATGGTGAAGGTGGTGACGGTGGTGTGGGTGGTGAGGGTAGTGTGGGTGGTGTGGGTGGTGTGGGTGGTGAAGGTGGTGTGGGTGGTGAGGGTGGTGAGGATGGTGTGGGTGGTGTGAGTGGTGTGGGTGGTGAGGATGGTGTTGGTGGTGTGGGTGGCGTGGGTGCCGTGGGTGGTGTGGGTGGTGTGGGTGCCGTGGGTGGTGTTGGTGGTGTGGGTGGTGTGGGTGGTGTGGGTGGTGTGGGTGGTTTGGGTGGCGTGGGTGGTGTGCGGACACAAGGCAGCAATCCAGAAAACTGGTGCAGTGTACATGCATGCCAGAAACAGGGGGTATACATGTTGGTAGCACACAGAGTCATCAGAGTGCGTGTGTGGAGGAGGGGAGGGGGGGGGGGGGGGCTGGTGCACTGGTGGAACAGCTGTGGGCCATGCTGCCGACCTACACACTGCGGCTACTAATTAAGACAAGGCATGGGTGACCAGAGTCAGCACTCTGTCGGGGCGGTCTCAGCGGGTGGAGGAGCTGGTCAACAGACATACACAGGAAGTGGTAATATTCTGTCATGCGAACTATTCACTCGGACATTCACTACAATTGACATTAAAAACAAATGAATGGGAAGAACCTTATTAAGTTTGATTAAGTTTCAAAGTGACTTTAAAGTTGCATAGTCCGATGGTTTTGAGTTTCTGAAATTTTCTGAGATAAATACATTAGGTTGATCGTTATTATGTACCTTACTTTAGCTTGAAGTAACTTTTAATTTAAGTGGCTAACTTTTGAGATATTTAAAGTGGAACCATGCAAAATTAATTTTGGCAAGCTTGTCAAAACTTTGACCCTATAGGCTTCTGCAGTAACAGGTTCTAGTCAATTGCCTATGTATTCCTTTCTGTGTGGTGAACAATTTTTAATAAGTGCACCAGTATCTAAGTTAGATATGTAGAATCAAATTTAAATAATTGTTTTGGTTTTGAAAATTTGATATTTTCATCGGACTATACAGCTTAAAAGTATACAGCTTATGATACTATGATGGGTAAGGCTCGCAGAGGCACTATCCCCAATATGGGTATCCCCAGTTCCATTGGTCTCTCAGCATAGCCTGAAGCTGATACCCAGCACTACAGCTTACACACAGGAAGTTAGGGTTAGTGCCACTCCCAGCCTTATCCTTCACTACACAACCTATACATAAAACAAACTTTGCACCTATAATCACATGCCTCGTGACTACCAAACTTGGTAGGATTATTGCTATACATTTATTTCTAATGTAGATTGCAGTGAAATTATTGTCGCGAATATTTTACATGAGATGACAAAAATACCACTTCTTGTATCAAGATGCTGACCTCCCATTCTTCCCCACCCCTTCCGCCATGTAAGTTATAGCTGTGACCCAGCATGCCGGGGTTTCAGCTTCAGTCTTTTCTGAAGGACCAGCGGACTGTATCTCAGAACAGCCATATTGAAGCCAAATAAGTTGAGCGTCTGTCTCCCGTTTTGGTAGATCGTGGGATTCGAACCCATGGGTTAGAACCCTGGTCGAGTCAAAGCAATGACTTAAAAATAATTACTTGCCGCTTCCTAGTCAGGCACCCGGCATTATTAGGATAGGGCAAGGACTGGTTGGCTCAGTGTCAGGATAATGTGACTAAGTGGGATATGAGATCATGGTGTGGGTGGCCTGGTCTCCCAGTGGGGAAGCACTATAAAGTCACCATGAGTATAAAGTCACCACAAGTCCTACAACCTACCAACCAATCCATGTCTACTGGTCAGTGGTCAGGGTGCACCCGACATTACTGGGCTTCGCTGGCAACCATTCTAAAGCCACTATCACCACACCAACGCCTTCACCCCTCACACACACCCCCCCCCCGCCCAACCCCCTCAGCAGTCCGCGTGTGCGCAGGCGCCGTGCGCTACCACTGCGCCTGCGCCTGGCGGGAGGCTGACTTACGGCGGCTGGTATGTGAGCCGACTACCGAGGGAATTCTTTCCCATTTAATGCGCCACCACAAGTAGAGACTCGGTGTGGTAGGAAATCGCAAACCCTTGGACATCGCACACCCCGGGGTTTGCGATTTCCTAGGAAATGACAACACCCCCCCGCCCCCTGGAAAGAGCGAGAGCGAAAGGGAGAGGGAGAGGGTGGATTGATTGGTTGGTTGGTTGGTTGATTCGTTGGTTGTTGGAATTTTACATCCTAGCAACATCTAAGGTCATATCAGGACGGGTACCGACTTGTGACAGTACGCACTCGTGCCGACTTTAAAATGCTGCCCCACTGGGAAATGAGGTCGCCAGCACCATGACCTGACATCTCACTCAGTCACATTATCATCACACTACGCTAATCAGTCCTGTCCCTATCCTATAAATCCTACTCCCGATCTCCCCCACGAGAGCCCTGCGCTCTACCGATTCGGCCACTGCGTCCGGTTGAGAGGGAGAGGGAGAGGGAGAGGGAGAGGGACAGGGAGAGGGAGAGGGAGAGGGAGAGGGAGAAGCAGAAGCAGAGGCAGAATGACCTTGGTAACAGAATGGGTTGAAATTGTGTCCCTGGCGACAATGCTGTGATATAGTCTTCATGTACACAGAGCTGATGGTGTATTACGATACGAACACATCACTCACTGGCTTCCATATAGCCACCAGACATCAGTTAACAACAATAGCATACTGCTACAACCAAATCACCATCCACAATTACAAATTGAAAAACATCTAAAAACCCAAAGAAATGAATAACAAAAATCATCGTTTTTTTTGGCAGGTTAATACATATGCAGTGCGCTGTCCCCATTGTTGCTAAACCGTTACGCTAATGCTTGTGTTTTCAATAGGACTAGGTACACAGAGTGTGCGGGGCGGATTATCAGTATTTAACCACCACCAATAATACCCCACACGATGGATAACAACCTTGCACCTTCAGAAATTCCATGAAGAAAACATGGAATTTAAAACGATCACCTCAAATAAGAAAATTAAAAAAAATTAAAAGCCAATGAAGTACTCCTAAGACATCTTGCACCTGCCGACCTCCGTCCCCCGCCCCGCCCACCTCCGCCCCCGCCCGTCCCAGCCGCGCCCATCTCCTGCTCATTAGATGCGTGGGTCGTATTTGATCTCACTTAATTACACTAGATCCGATTCAACGATGACTTCGTCGCAGTTAAAGTAGTGCTCATGTCGTCATGAACTCCTGCAACACACCAGGGTGCCGGAGAGGATGGCCTAGCGGGTAGAGCGCCGGCTTCCCCTGGGATCAATTCCCGGCAAACCAAAGCAAACACTTGTGATTTGGGTCATTGTCAGGATAATGGAACTGAGTAGGATATCGGGTCATGACATGACATGTGCACTGTTACAAAGTCTGATGAGACCATACATGTACAACTCCTATAGACAGACAAGTGTGGATTGGTTGGTTGCTTGGTTGATGATCTTTTGATGTCATATTGGCAGCAAAGGCCATGTTCATCGTGAAATTTGGTTTGAAAAAGAAAACTAAAAAAAAACCTGTCACTTTCGTTTCATAAAGAAATGTGTCCAAAAGAAATTCACAGGATGTCCTGAAATGGTCAAATTTATCTAAAAAAGACAGCGAAAATAACGTCATGTGCAATTCTGATCCGGTTAAATTTGTGTCAAATGACAGTAAAATTTAACGCACAAAGTGTGGATGGCAGCTCGCCTATACATTTGAACCCACCATGACACTGTGGTGAGCGCCCCACTCTCGGGCCAGGGCGTGGGTGTGCAGGATTCGAACCTCACAGAGAAGCACCACGTGCTTCACCACCACCGCATTACGCCGCTCTCACCGCCTGCTCTCCATGACTGCCAAGTCGTGACTGGCTGTTCGAGTGTCGCTTCTTTGTAGTGCAATGCAGGCCGTTCTTTCTTCTCAACCTAGCTAACGCGGGCTACACATATAGACTCCTATTAAAGACTCCCATTACTTAACTTGTTTGACTGTTGTTTTACGTCCTAGCAACATCTAAGATCATATCAAGACGGGTATCGACTTGTGACAATGCACACTCGTTGCAACTTCATACTGCTGCCTCACTTGGGGACCAGGCCACCAGCACCAGCACCTGATATCCCACACAGTAACATTATCCTAATGCTGTGCTAACCAGTCCTTGTCCTATCCTATCAATGCCAAGTGCCAGGCTAAGTAGCGACACGTATAAATTTTATAAGTCATTGGTTTGGCTTGGCTCGGCTTTGAACTCCAGGCCTTCCACATGGGAAGCCTGCGCTCTACCGATTCGGCCACAACGTCCAGTGATACCCCTATTGTTGCTATCCCGTGAGATTACACTTGCTCAATACACGACTGTTTACAGTGTGTAGCCTGGGCCTCCTTCAGGCTCCATCTCGGAGGCGCCTCGGCGACGGGCATGACGTCAAGCCAGTCTGAACGACAACAGCAGTTGGTCACCTCGAAAATGGCCACTCCCATAGGTGGCGGCCATTTGCAATGGACAAGCTGCGCTGTAATTGGCTGAAAGCACTGAATGCGGCGGCCATTTTCGAGGCGCTTTTCATCTCCAGTCTGAAAAGAGAGGCGTCTCCGAGACATCGCTGAGACGCACTCTGAACGGTATTAGGCCAAAAAGCATTGCCGAGACGTCTCCGCGGCGCCTCCGAGACGGACCCTGAACGCGGCCCAGGTCGTTATGATCGACCGGAACCACTTCACACCATCAAGAAACACACAAAAGAACCATTATCAAACGCACTACATGCATTGTTATCATGGCGCACATCAGGGACTAAATGTCACAATCTCATCACGATTTCGGGGCACATTTTCTAACCTAATTCATCAACCATTTCCGCAAAATTGAATTTGACATTGTAAAATGTCCGCATTGGATTGGAAGCAATCTATAGAAACATGTATGTATGCATATACATACAATATACTATCTATATGTATGTAATTTAATATACATAAATATAATAATAAGCATGTGTGGAGGATGATATAGGCCGTGGCACAAGAGGAAATTAAATATGTTATTGAAAAATATGGAGGCTGAAAGAATAAGCCAATTTCTGGATGCGAGCCAGAGAGCACTAAACATCTCAATTTAATAATAGGCCTCAGATATAATCAGGGACCGCTCCCAGAAAAGTCCCATCGAGATGAAATTCCGTGGTTTCTCAACAGACAACAGGCGGAGTTATCTTGATTAGTTATCCAGATAAAAAAGACGGAAAGGCTCACAAATCGCCTTACCACATCGAGGAAGGAATTACTTTAGCGTGGATAGTGGGTTTCTCGAAAGTCGATGAGTGCACTGATGAGGTCAGGTAAGTGCATATCTATTGGACCGCAGCTGTCCAGTAGAGTCGGGAATAGACAGGAGATTTCGGTTTATATTGCTAATGCTATCCATTCCGAATGGATCTGTGATTCGATCTGCGATTGTGATTCGGCGATTGTGAATCGGCGATTGTGAATCAGTCACTGAGAATCGAGCTTTGAGAATCGACCACTAGGAATCGGCGACTGCAAATCGGCGACTGTGAATCGGCGACTACAAATCGGCGACTGCGAATCGGCCACTGAGAATCAGCCACTGAGGATCGGCGACTGAAAAATTCCGACTGAAAATCGGTGACTTCGAATCGGCGACTACGAATCGACGAGTGAGAATCGGCGACTGAGTATCGGTGACTGTGAACTACGACTAGCCCACCCTCTCCTTATACAGGACACACCTACTATATATAGTCTCGCCTTTGTCAACAGGGTGGATAATTTCATTACACAAATAATTAATATTAACTGTGTAATGAAAACAGTTGTAAAAGGGTGGATATAATATTGCAAGAATTGCTATTCTAATTCGGGGGGTTTGAGTTTGGTGAAGAACTTTCAACAATATTTGTAATATAGGCATTCTCTGTGTATAATTAAGTGTCGCACCCCTTCGTGCATGGTGGCCGCAAAACATAGCCGCGTCTCCCTCCTGTTGTCGTCTGTCTGATGAAAGGCAGCAACAGCTCAAAGTTTTTCTGGTGCTTTCCATTTTCAGACAGGGTCTTTGTGTGTGTGTGTGTGTTTGTTTGTTTGTTTGTTTGTTTGTTTGTGTGTGTGTGTGCGTGCGCGCGCGCTTATCTCTCAATCACCAAAGGATCTGAATTAAAGTGATATCACTTTCGTGTTTTCTCACGACCAATTACAGGTGAAAACAAATCTTTCATCTTTTCATCTTCAACTGGATCAATAGTGCTGCAATCTTTGAAAGTTAAAAGACTGCTTACTGCACTTAGCGCATGGATCTGTAACCATCAGACACACAAGACGACATCCTCAGACTACAGCCTCACGCCCGGGCCTCACGCCTTCCAGTCCCCGATCCTCATGCCCGGGACTCACGCCTTCCGGTCCCCGGGCATAACGCCCTGCCGGACCCCGGGCCTCATGCCAGGACCTCACGCCTCCCGTTCCCGGTCCTCGGCCCCTGCCGAACCCCGGGTGTCGCACCCAGCCGGTCCCCGGGCCTCGAGCCCTGCTGGTCCCTAAGCCTAACGCTCGGTCTCCAGTCCTAACGCCCTACCGGTTCGCGAGCCTCATATCATGCCGGTCCCCTTCCCCGGGCCTCGCGCCTTGCCGTCCCCGGGCCTCGCGCCTTATCGGTCCCCGGGCTTCGCGCCCTACCGGTCTGCGGGCCTCACACCATGCCGGTCCCCAAGCCTCACGCTCCACATAGGGCAATATTGTTTAATATCGAAGCCATAACCACATGACGGATCCAGACACACCACCGGAAATGGTGCTGGTGACATTTGCGCTTGGTTAGTGCTGTCTACCAGCTCGGCGCACACCCACATACCCAAACACCAGGCCACGAGTCGTTAACATACGAGCTGCTTCCTCAGCTGTTTCTCATCTAATCCAGTTCCCGGAGCGGTTCAAGCAGTCGGTAACCGCCCCCCCCCCCACCCCCTCATACTCATAGACAGTCATTCACTCCCCCCCCCCCCACACCCTCCCCTTCATATTACCCCAGTATCCGCAGTCAACGTATTAGTCACGACTTGAGAGAGGCAGAGGCAAAGGCAAAGGCGAGGAAAAGGGAAGGGGCAAGGCCAGAGACGGGGGCAGAGACAGAGGCGGGGGCAGAGGCAGGGCCGAGGGCAGAGGCAGGGGCGGGGGAAGAGGCAGGGGCGGAGGCAGAGACGGGGAAAGGGTGAGGGGAATGGGCAGGGAGTAGAGGCAGAGGCAGATTTTGTCATTGGCTTGACTGAGCCGGGATTTGAAAGCCCGACCTTCTGCACAGGAAGCCAGTGCTCTTGTCGATTCGACCTCCATGTCCAATCCTAGTGATGAATAGGTTGATTTCACACAATGAAAGTCCCTTAATAATAATATAGAAATAAACCTAAAATACCAAGAAACTACATTTTAGTTTAAACAAAAAACCAGGTTTCAGGACATAGATGGTATATGTTCCTCACAGCAGGCTTTTGTAGGTGGGATGAAATCTGTGTCTTAAGGGATTTTCCCCTTGTGTTCTTGTTGCAAATAAGATTCTTAGTCGTAATGCACGCGGAGATAATCGCTTTTGACTCAACACTTTACCGGCTGAACTAAGCCGAATGGCTGATTGGCACGATGTTCTAAGTCCATTGACACTCGTCTACAAACAAACAAATTAAACAAACAAAATTTACCCATCGCAAGTGGTAAAGTATGCTTGCCTCATCACATTTCCCCAGAGCCTATTACCTTGATGCATAGGCCGATACAAGCATTATATTTTCAAAAGCAAAACATTTATCTAGATTTAGGCCTACATATCCAACTTAAATACGGAATCAAGTGTTTTTTGTTACATAGAAGGGTTATACTATGTAAATTTAATAGAACTTATTCCTGTTGAAGCCAATGGGATCAGTGTTTTGACAGGCATGCCACAATTAAATTAGCAAAACTAGTGGGTTTCTTCAAAGTTAGTCATTTTAGCTCATCGTTACTTCGAACTAAAATACGGCAGACTATAACAATCCATCTGAGTAAATAATAGAAACTCAAAATCGTCGGATTATGCAACTTTATTTCCCAAAAGATCTGTTCGATAAACGACACAAACTAACTCCAGCATGTATTGTATTAACAAAGCCAACATATCTATATTCATCTCGCCAACTCCTCAACAAGGGTTTCCCCATATGTAGGTTTATGTGTAAGTTCCCGGCAGGCTCAGCTCATATCGCCGCCAACCCGCCATTAAAATCTAGAGCGCCCCCCCACCCCACACACCCCTCAGCTGACTGCTCAGTGCTAAGGCGGAGGGCACCTATCTCTATCCATGAGGCAGTGTGGGTAAATGCCAGGCTTTGTGGGCTGCTCCCCGGGGCCCTCTACGTTCCCGCTCGGCTCGGTTTCCCGCTATCCCCGGGCGCAGCCCACTCACGGGCCAGTCAGTAGTTTTAATGAGAATTTTATATTTTGAAATGTAAAAATTACTAAATTTAACACAAAAACGTCAATGGACCGACTATGGTATATTATACACACACACATAGTATAGTTATACGAATCTTACCTGGGTATAGATGATGGATAACTGTTGTTTTCCCGAGGTATAAGCCTCGGGTAGACGTGGGCTAGGGAGAAGGAAGCACGTGAGGTACCAGCAATTTTAACCTACTTATTCAGGATAAAAAATGATCTTTCAATACAATGGATACTATGATTTTCCCGTAATGGTACACCAACCAATATGGTTGTTTCAAACTCAATTGGACATCTAGTGGTGTTAGAGAACGTGTTTATACCGTTATAACACAGGCGTAATAAGCTAAATTTGTGCGTGGATTGTGGGTCAAGCCCAAACCTTACGCGGGGTCGGGACCAGTGTATCGGCCCGCCCATCCCTCTGTTCCGCACACTTCTCCCACCTGTGACTACTACGTCAACAAGTTGGAGAAAATGCTACGAAACTCGGAGAAACGCCTGAAAAAGTTTGTGGGGAGTCTATAAAAGAAACCCAGGAGCATCTCCAACATTACTCTCTATTAGAGTACGAGAGAATTTCCACAGGAGATGAGGCCGAGCCCACATCTCTACCCATAATCACACGGTGACACGGGTGTTGACAGAACCGCTAATGATCGGTTTCGTTCCTTCGAGAAGGAATCTATCCTTGGTTTTTTATAACCAAATAACTCGTCCAAAATGGACCAAAGAAAGTCTAAACTTTCCATAATGATGCTCTAATGCATCATAATTAAGCTAACCACAGTTTTTATTATACTTACTGCGTATTTGCTTGTATGTAGACTAATTTTGCCGGAGCAACCCAACGACACGTAATCCAGTCGTGAGTTGTATATGCTAATTGCTGGTACCTCACGTGCTTCCTTCTCCCTAGCCTGAGGCTAGCCTGAGGCTGTATACCGAGGTAAAATTATATATATATATATATATATATATATAATTATACAAATCTCACCTGGGTACAGATGATGGATAACTAGCTTCGGATAGTCATGGGTCAGTGAGAAGAAAGCAATCTTTTACATACTTTTTAGGATAACAAATTATTTAACTCTATATGGATAATTATCGTGTTTTCGATTTGGTTCCAGCGAAACATGATAGTTGTGGTAGGGTAGGGTGGGGGTAGGGTGTGGGTAGGGTAGGGTGGGCCCTGAACCACGACTATCCGAGGCCAGTACCTCAGGAAAACACCAATTATCCATCATCTGTACTCAGGTAAGATTTGTATAACTATACTATTTTACCTCGGTACTGCGCCTCTGGCTACTCGTAGCCCAGGGAGAATTTTACATAATCTCAATTTTTATCCTTTTATGTTGTAACCATACTATGTACATATGAGTACATAATACTAATGTTGTTTCTCACCTGCTTCTAGTTGGTGAGTACGCCGCTTGACTTTTCCAGTTGTGTGCAAGAATTCTCTTAATTGAGATTCCTTATTGTCTTGCCTTGGAGACCATAGCTCCATGTGTTGAGTGAGATGTGTAGCATCCAGTGTTGACTCCTGCTTGTTTAAGCACTTTGATAGTCCACCTTGCTAGAGTGTCTCTCGAGATAGCTTTATGTGGCCGTATAAAGCTGATTAGTATTTGTCTGGAATTTCTGATTCCGCGTGACTTGGATATATAAGCCCTAATAGCCGAAACTACTGATTATGACCTCTGCTGGTTTGAAAGTGTTAAAGTGGCCTTGAATGGTCTTCCTCATGAGCATTGTTATATATATTTTCTTGCATCTTAGTCTTCTTCACGAGGGGCTTCTTTTTAGGGCTCTCGTTTACTCATCTCCTTCTGAGGAATTGTTTCTCTTCTTGTGTTTGCGCTACCATGCAGACACAAACACCTCCTCCTCTGAATTGTTGTCTGTTGAGGCCTGATCTTCCGAATAGTCCTCCCATTCCGACTCATGGGAGTCTAGTGGAACCTTGGTTCACCTTTTCTTTAACGTACCCGCTCTAGATGGTAACATTTTTCCAGCTTCTGTTGCACTAGCCTGGCAACCTGCTCGTCTAGGTCCCTATCCGTGGGGCCGGGGCCGGTATTGTACCCCCCTGCCTCCTCAGAATCCCTTTGTTCTGGTGAGGGTGACTGTTGTACCCATGCAGGCGATGTGGTGTCTTCATCCGCACTGTTTGGTTTTGTAGTAAATGTAGAAAAACTACCGGAGCTGCTCACAACACGTCCTCCTGCTGTGAGCTAACTATGCTAATTGCTGGACCCGGATGTCCTTCCTTCTCCCTGGGCTACAAGTAGCCAGAGGCATAGTACTGAGATATATATATATATATATATATATTTTATGTATATTATCCTCCAACACAAGTGAGGTTTCAGCAAAAACTAGAAGGTCTGGGGGAGCGCCGGAGGTGCCGCCACCAGTCATGAGCATAGGCAGGAGGCAGAACAGAGTATTCAGTGTAATAAAACATGTAACACAATAATTCCCTTCTGCACCTTTATACTTGCATAATGCATTATACATCACATACTGTGTATATGTATACATACGTATATATTTAGATATATATATTTACAAATATACATATATACGTACATATATACATATATACATATAATATATACATATAACATAGATATGATGTGTAATGAATTATGGGAGGATGAACAAAGAACATGTCACCACTCAGTTATTCACTTATTGACATCCTTGAGAATCCTTTGCTACATATATATTACACAGGAGCTAGTTCCTGCTTTCTCCACTGGGGCCACCTGCGAATCGTCAACTAGCACATTCTACCTCACCTGTTCGCGAGATTTCAAACTTGTGTGTGTGCTGCATAAAGACTTATGCGAATATAAATGACAAAAGTTTCTCCACACAAGTATAATTATATTCCCGATTATGTCTGATGCTGCAGGTGGTGCCCTCACCTAGCATCCAACCTAATTACCAGATCATTGCGAACAGCGAAACTTGTTTGTGTATGTGGTATATATATAATATATTATGTGAATATTAATGACTAATATATTCACCGAGAAAGTATGACTATAGTATAGGTTTGAAGCTCTTCCTACTGCCTAGCAACTGGTAAACAATGTAGATCTAGCACTGGCCCACCTGCACTTGCAACACACTAATAATACAACTGTCTTTACATCACCCCTTCTCCTCCCTCCCTCACGCCCTCCCCTCACTCCACCCAGTTGGAGGGAAGAAATATTACAAAGGTCATATCACATACATACATAATGAACCGGAAGTCAGGATTAATTACACTCAATGAAGTCAAATGCGTTTCCAAGTGTGTGCGCATGCGCGTGGGTGTTTTGGCGAAAGTGTGCGGTGGTGATGTTGGTAGATGGGTGAGAAAGCATCCTTCCTGCCGCCAGGTCTACACTCTACAACCAACCAGTCACCATTATGACCTCTGTCCGAGTCTAATACGGGCAGACAGGCGCCCGACGTAACCAAGGTCTGCAACTGCGCTGCATACAGAGAAGTGGCGGCGTCTTAGCGCCCTATATTATACACACACTGGAACGCTGTGTGAATGAGCAGCTCGTACCCGCGGAGAGCTGACTATAGTCCCCGTTCACTCGCCAGTAACTGACGAAACTAACAGGCATCTTACTGCATATTGCCGCAAATACGGAGAAATGGTGCCGTGTCAGCGCCCTATATTATATGTACACCGAAACGCTGCGTGAAGAGCAGCTCGTATCCGCGGACTGCTGACTATAGCCCCTGTTCACTCGCCAGTAACCAACGTAACTAACAAGCATCTTACTGCATATTGCCTCAAATACTGAGAAATTGTGGCGTTTCAGCGCCCTATATTATACGTACACCGAAAAGCTGGGTGAAGAGCAGCTCATATCCGCGGGCTGCTGACTATAGTCTCTGTTCCCTCACCAGTAACTGGTGTAACTAAGTCATCTTACTGTAAGTTGGTGATGTTACAGTGTTAGCAACTGGCATTATAGGATCAGTCGAAAAAATCCCATATAACTTCACAGACATCACACACATAAATGTATATAAATATTTCTATATTTCTACATCTCTACATACCCTCATATATATATAGTATAGTTATACGAATCTTACCTGGGTATAGATGATGGATAACTGTTGTTTTCCCGAGGTATCAGGGTATAAGCCTCAGATAGTCGTGGGCTAGGGAGAAGGAAGCACATCCGGGTTCAGCAATCTTTACCTACTAATTGAGGATAAAAATGATTAAATTACAATGGATACTTTGATGTTCTCATCTTGGTACAAGCCATCATAATAGTCGTGGTAGGGTTGGGTGGGAGGAATGCAAATGTTACTAAACAGGTGTATGTGACCAAGCGCATGTATGTATATATATGTAAGTGCTGGTGGTACCTGAGTGGGATGTAAACAGACATAGTGGTGCTGGCAGGTCTGGGTGTAAGGGCACTCAGGGCCTACCCCCTCCCCCTCTGCGGGGTAGGATCACCACACTCAGGGTCAAGGTTGGTGGTGGCCATGGGGCCACACAGCTTGGTGGTGGTGGGAAGACCACTGGTAGCCATGGGGACCAGGAATGCTGGATCCCTATTGGTAGGGCCAAGAATGCTTGTTTCCCATTGGGGGAAAGGGGTAGGGTGATACTCTACAATGAACCCATGTAACCATATAAATAATAAAACACAGGGCTCTTTCTCCTTCTTTACACTTTATACTCTTCCTTTCTCTTTGTCTCTATTGATTTCACTGTAGCCTGCCTACACAACCACAGATTCGAGCCATAGCCTTTACACCTGGTTTATTCAAATCAACTACTTAAAAGTTAATATTTAATAGCCTGGCATTTGGCATTACTACACTCGGGCAAGGAGCAGTGGAATGAGGAAGACCAACTGTCCAAAATTATAATTTCCATTGCTCAATCAACTAAAGTACCCCTCCCCCACCCCCAAAAAGTTAATTTAATAGAACATGGCACTGCTGAATCTTGTTATGTCTGCATTTCTATGTTCAAACTAATTGTTCATGTTTACACTTTAAATATATCCAAAACCATTTAACCCTTTAAAATATGCAATTTAGAATTAAACTAAAGCATCTCATAATAATAATTCTAATATATTAAAAAAAAAAAAAATGGCAGAAACTGGAAACCATCGTACTATGCAACTTTAAACACCACTTAAACCACCACAATTAATACGTTGAACATTTTATATTTGTAATATATGAGTAGAACAAATATGAAAATGCATCATATATCATATAATAAAATGTGTGTGAAACATGAGCTCACAGTCTCAGCACACCTAGTGGCATTGTCTGCATCCTCCTCCAACACAATGTAACGCTATGCCCCGCCAAATTATATACAGGAGTGAAAGTGGTCTCTTAACAACAATACAACGTAGAAATCTACTGCGAGCGATAATAAGGTCACAACGGATCACCAAGCAGAGTATGCACTGAAAAGCAGTATGGATGAGGCGGCTAGGACTCTGCTTGAAGAGCAACTCATGAAACCTGACATCTGGTATTTTTCACCGGCTCCCTGACAGTGGTGAAGCTATAACTATGAGAGATTGTCCACATAATCCACTCCTTGTATCGGGCGGGGGTTGTGACCGACTGGCTGCTTGCTGCCCCCTACTGACCAGCGGGACCGGCCTACCAACTGCCGTCATATAAGCCCGGCATTTCTATGATAATAAATAGGTAATAGATCGAGAGAATGATAGAAATGTGTATATATATATATATATAATTGGCAATTTCTTATAATCATAAAGTGTTTGGCCAAATACTATATGTATGTATATATGTGTGTGTGTATCTATGCATGTATGCATGCATGCATGCATGCATGCATGCATGCATGTATGTATGTATGTATGTATGTATGTACGTATGTATGTATGTATGCATGCATGCATGCATGTATGTATGTATGTATGTGTGTATGTATGTACGTACGTATGTATGTATGTATGTATGTATGTATACATGTATGGATGGATGGATGGATGGATGGATGGATGGATGGATGGATGGATGGATGCATGTATGTAAGTACGTATGCATACCAACTAATTTATTATGTGGATATAAATAAAAAATGCTCCCCAATGTTTTGTCGATGTCCGTCTCTGGACACCACTCGCCTACCAACAAACCCCTGATACGCTGTAACCCGCTGTAACCCGCTGTGACCCGCTGTGACCCGCTGTGACCGGGTCACTCTCTGGCCCCCCCGCCTACTGTGAACTGTGCCCAACGGTCGTTTTCCCGCTCACATCGCAAACGTTGTTTCTTAACGGAGCTATTCGTTGCCCTCTTTGACGAAATACCCGGCTGCTAGAAATCTTCACTAAATCTACTCGAAAGCTTAGTGAATGTCCATTACACACACTAAAGGATCAATCCACACTGTCTGAATTGAAGCTCAAATCTCCATATTTTGCAATGCCAGGCAAGCAAGAAACAGCGAGGACCTATTCATCTCAGTTTAAGTCGCACAGCATCAGGGCTACCCACAGTCCTCGGGGAGGGAATCACTTCCGGTCCAAGATACTTCTTATAACGCACAAGAAAAAGGGCATCAAATCCATCATCATTTAAAGGGGAAATATATCAATTTTCCCACAGACGTTATGGCAGTTTTATGAGGCAGCTCTTCGGGATAGTTTGTCTTCATTATAAATATAGACCTATAAACGTAAAGAAGTAGCTCCCCTCCCTTTTTTTCAACTAAGTTTAAAAAAAAGAAATTTGTTACCATATCCTATTACTAGTACTAATACTAGTATCACTTGCTAATTTTATTAGCGCTAACTGATCTCAAACTCTCCAGAAGTGCCATCCTTTGTAACATATTTGTTTGACCACAAATAAGCTGACATAGACTAGTTAATATCAACACATAAAAGCTCCAAATCAGGAATGAAATTCACATCGGACACCAACAGAACAAAAGGGAAAGAAGAAAAGCATGGGTGTCACGGGAATCCGACGTCAGGTAAATTTCCCACGATGCTCTTATGCTACCTTTTCACGGAAATTGGTGAAAAACAGCAAAATTGTGGAGTTAATGCAGAGTCACACTGGTCATGTTACTAGTGAACACGTAGGGACCACCAGCAGAGGACATGTGATCCTTTAATGACTTCAATCTCGCCACCTCCTCCTTACACACAGACTAGATTCACAGGGCTGAGTGTAACATGACACATGCCACTACTGTTACTACCTACACAATTCCACATAATAAAAACTTCAAAGATTGGTTGGTTGCTTGTTGGAGTTTTACGTCCTGGAAACATCTACGGTCATATCAGGACGGGTACCAACTCGTGACAGTGCATGCTCATGGGAATTTAATAGTGCTGCCCCACTAGGAGACCAGGCCATCAGCACCATGATCTGATATCCCTACTGTCACATTATCCTGACACTGAGCCAACAATTCCTTGCTCTATCATAATAATGCCGAGCGCCTGACTAGGAAGCGACAAGTATAAATTTGTAAGTCATTGGTTTGACTCGACCATGTTTCGAACTTGTGGGTTCGAATCCCACTATCTACCAAAACAGGAGACGGACGCTCAACTCATTTGGTCATCCCGTCTGGCAACATGATACATGACACTACTATTAGTATCTACAAACTTCCATATAATAAAATGTAAAACAAGTCTATGGGTATGGCATTTATTTGCTCAAATTCAAAATGTGTGATAGTCCTTGTGTGCTATTCCTCTAATGCGCTTTTCAGGTGATATTTCAGAGATCAGGCCAATACAGAATCCCCCATCTCACCCACATAACACAACCCTCACATACACACACCCTACACACAAGGGTTCGAACAATGGTCGATTTAAACCAACGACTTAAAATTGATACTTGTCACTTCCTAGCCAGGTGCTCGACATTATTAGGATAGGGGAAGGATTGGTTGGCTCCGTGTCAGGATAATGTGACTGAGTGGGACATCAGGTCATGGTGCTGGCAGCCTGGTCTCCCAGTGGGACATCACTATAAAGTCGCCATGAGTGCGCAAGCTGGCAGGGACACGCGCACATTAATTATAATTTGGTGTAAGTGACCTGCATGCCTATGGAACCTATAGCTCATTTATATTAACGCTCCGAAATGAGCGGACAACTGCTGTTAAAATGGAGTCATGTGACGGACATATTCAGCACGTTGTCACAAAATGGCAGATCACACATCTGTTTGTGGTACCATCGATTCTCACACAAGCCCTTTGTGATATTCGTAGATTTTCTGTGGTATACATATATTATATATAATATAGAAACTATTAACACCCAAAACTGCAAAGGTTGGCCCGGGAAAGATCAGGTAAGGACCAGACCAATCCAGTATCACAGCTGTCCAGCGTTGAAAACAAGCACCCTCACGGGAGCTTATACGTTATGGGCAGAATAAAAAACTTGTCACAAAAAAAAAAAAAAAATATAGAAAGTCACAATGTAGCAGATCACGCATACAGTTTGCAGTACTTACAATTCTAACACGAAACGTTTGTGAGATTCGCCGCGTTTTAGTCATACTTTTAGGCATTTCTCTAGAAAGAAAGGGAGAACGAAAAAAGAAAAGAAATAAATGCGTACAAGAATCGATGAAGGAGAAGAAAGTACGAAAGAAAGAAAGAAAGAAAGAAAGAAAGAAAGGGGAAGGGAGAGAGAGGATGGGAGAAAGGGAGGTGGAGGGAGAGAGGGGCGGGGAGAGAGAGAGGAAAGGGAAAGGGAAAATGAGGGAGAGGGAGAGGGAGAGGGAGCGCGAGAGGAAGAGGGACAGGGAGAGACAGACAGAGACAGAAAGAGATGAACACTGGAAGTCAGGAGAAAGATAGAGAAAGATAAAGAGAAAGAAAGTGGAGCAATAATGTATCAAGAGAAGGGCCTACAAACAAAGACCGAGCGAATCACACAAATGAGAAGACTGAGGGATGGCTATTTATATTATTGTAGGTGGGCTGGTTACCAGCTAGATAAAAGATTCACCCCATACTTCCAGTACAGGGGTGAACGACAAAGTAGTCTAAATACAGGCGAAAATAGCTTTAGTATGGAACAAGAAGTAGAATGCCTGGCACCAGTGTCAAATGGTTACTTATATCAGCACAGAGTTGGTGAAATGGGAGAGAATGCAAAAAGACAAGATGGCGGCCAGAGAACGCCGTCGATTTCACTTTCAAATTGCATTAAAGTATATGTTTTATTATATTGTCCAACTCAAAAGTAGCGGGTAAATATGAAGACATATACAAAGAATAAATGTTGCTTCTTAGATTGTGAAATTAGGTTCTCATAAAGACTCATTTCATTAGCCCGATTTTTCGACCGTTTTTATATAAGGCTGTTCTTCACCCGTGTACTACAAGTACCGGGTGAATCTTTTATCTAGTTACCAGCAGCAGCCGCAGCCGCCAGTCTGCCTAAGTGCATCCATAATAGCACAGCCCCGTTTTAATCGGCGCCTCATGAGATACAACACGGCGCCTCCCTTCAGGTCTCAACACTCAAGTTTCACTAACCATCGAAATCCCCGCCCACATTTTATCAAAAGTAAATATTTCCTTCCGCCTCTTGGAGGCCTCGGGCTTGTAGATGCAGCGCTTTGTCGACGTGATTCGGCATCATTCGGGCATTCCAGGCATTCAAAACAGCATCAATCATAGGCGGGACTTGGAAATGGCGAGCTACTGCAGCGGAAACATGTCGTCTGGTAAAACACCCACTACGTCAGAGCAGCGTCATCAAGTCGACCCGTGAGCGGGTCTGACAGGGTACGGCGCACTAAAAGAAAACCCACCCATTCCCCAAAAGTTACAACAAACTTCAACCAGAAGTAGCTGAATCTCATAATTCCTCTGGAAGGATATTTAAGATTTGGGCCCATTTAGTAACAACTACATCGCCATAGATAAAACAGGAGTTTATTTAGGTCCTTACAGTTGTCCACTTGATTCATATTTTGTGAAAATGGTCAGCGAATAATTAGCAGAACAGATATGACTAGACTCACTGTCCACCGGGCTTTGAAATACTACATGCATAGAACTTTTTCTTCTGATGAAAATCTGTTATCTTCCATAAATATGAAGAGAGATGTGGATGATATAGCCTGAACTGCAATAGGTCCTTGTCAATAAGACACCAGCGACCTTTACAGGGTGAGCATGCACATTTTTCTTTCAAATGTAAATGTGAGTTTATTCATCGAACAAAGTTGTTTTTTTGTTTTTTTTAGCGCAGGGCCATGCGACATAATCGTTTTTTTTTACCACAATTTAACTTTCCTGATGCATATATTACGGTGGTACAGTAATGAATATCGGATATATAGATAGACAGAGTATACTATTAATAATAATTAAATAATGATAATAATTATAATTAGTATTATCACAGAACTGCGCATTTGCAGAAAAGTTACACTTGGATGATGATCTATATAAATAGATGTCTAAGCTTGGATCAACCACATTGTCAGTAGTTATGTATGTATGTGATGTTAGAGAGTAAATGGGTCAGGTGAACAGAGGTTAGGAGAAGGAACTGGCGTCAGAAGGCACAATTATTTTTGTTTGTCTTTTTTTGTGTGTGTGGTACATTAGTTGTTTAAGCAGGGGAAATTTCATTGGCAGACGACCGGTCTTCCTCATTCCACTGCTCCTTGCCCTATCCTAATAATGCCAAGCGCCTGGCTAGGAAGCGACAAGTATAAATTTTTAAGTCATTGGTTTGACTCGACCAGGATTCGAACCCACGATCCCATGATCTACCAGCACGGGAGACGGACGCTCTAACTTATTCGGCCATCCCGTCTGTTTACAATTAGTGATGTCATCACCTCATGTAGGAACGAGTGATTGATTGATTGGTGGTTTCTTTACGCTGTGTCGGCAGTATAGGCCATATTCACGGCGAGAATTGTTTGTTTTTTATTCCCTGTAGGAACGCATTCATTGCCAATCTACAAAGGGACAATTTGATGCGAAGTACATGAGATTAATTAACAAAATAATGAGCTTAGAAGTTAGAGTTGTATAATCCGAAGGTCTTAAGTTTGTGCCATACATTTTAAGATAAATATATTAGGTTGATCACCATAATCAACTTTACTTTAATTTTTGACAGGTTTCTAACAGTTCCCGTATTATCCCCCATAGTATTAAGATATTCGATTAAAGAAAAGGAGAAACATGGCCCAATTAGTTTGGTGAATATCTTACGCTCTGGCTGGTCACAACAGACCTACTGCGAGTTTATTAAAGACAATTCCAGAAATGGACCGAGTCAGAGGGGAGCCAGCCAGACGTGGGATGAGAGAGTGGTTGGGTGATTGATATCATTGGCAAATGGTCTCTAGGTTGCTGCCAACTCCACCTCTTCGGCTAGTGTCATAGATATAGCGAGCATGAATATAACTAGACACATTAACTATTTAATCATTTCTGTGGAAGTACTTATACAGTAGATATATAATTATACATATATATTTATTTATAAATGACAAACTCTACTTTGCTATCGCTGGAAGTTTAAGCATTTTCTGTAGCACTACCTCATATCTAGGAGGCGTCTGCGCATTTCATCAAACTGGACACTTCCGATTAAGTTGCACTCAGTGTAAACTTGACATTCAAGAAGCGCAATATGCATTCAGACATTGATTAAATTCTTCAATATTTGATATTCCATGTTTTGAGCTAACTCGTGGTTGTGTATTTGAGCAACACGAGCACACACACAGTATAATGTAAACAAAGTTCCAGCCTATATTGTTTGCTTCCCTCTATTTGTGATGGGATTCTTCGAAGCGATGAACCACATCGGCCCCGTGAAAAATACTTCATTGTACATGTTATGTTGTAACATGGATAATTCGTCACAACAACAGATCCCTGGTGTAACCACATTATGTGTAGCCTTAGCAAGTATCATACTGCCTGCCCAGAACCAGTTAACGCTAGCTATCCTGGCATTACATCAGAGATATCCCTAACCCCCCCCCCCCCCCCTGTCCATAGTAACTAGCTCTTAAACCATAGAAACAATTACAATCTTGATAGAGTATACATTATTCCCTCAGTCCTGCTACACATGATTAACCCCTACCAGGAACCGGCTAAAGCTAGTTATCCTAGCAATGCGTCACAAAATACAAAAGCCTCGGTATCTGTAGTAACTTAAAGGGACCAGATATAGGTCGCTGGCAACGGTAACCGTACTCAGACAAATGCTCTCCAACACAACCTTGTTTAGTTTTTATGTTTAAAGAACCAAATATGTGTGGGGAGAGTAGGGGACCCACTTCACCACCAGAAATGGGTCAGTTCTGAGGCTGGGACTAGGTGGCAGCTGTTGTTTTAAAAATGGCTGGGTGAGTGGAGAGAAGGGAGAGTAAAACTGGGGTATTTTCAATCTTCTTTAGAGTAGTTCAATCAGGAAATATATTTGCGCGCTCATGGCGACTTTATAGTGCTGCCCCACTGGAAGACCAGGCTGCCAGCACCATGACCTGATATCCAACTCAGTCACATTATCCTGAGACTGAGCCAACCAGTCCTTGCCCTATCCTAATAATGCCGAATGCCATGCTAGGAAGCAACAAGTATCAATTTTTAAGTCATTGGTTTGACTCGACTAAGGGTTCGAACCCGGAACCGTTAAGAGAAACAGGCATAATGAGAAATGCTAAGAGCAAGCGTAATACAGCGGTGGAGAGGGTCGCTGAGACAGGGCCATCGAAAAGTGCAGATGTTTGTGAACAGCCTGAGGCCAAGAAAAGGAGGATTGAGGCTTCTGCTGCCTCTGCTGTTGTGCCTTTGGATGCTTTTTAACAGTTATTTGAGATCACTTGGGACAGATGAACTTGATATCTCAAAAGTTAGAGCTGCAAGTGCAAGTGTTGGCAAGCGGTGTCGCAGTAAGTCGCCAGTAGTCACGACGTCATCACAGCTTCCTAATATCCAGGTCAGTGGTTCAGAGTTACGTCAAAATAATGTGGCGACATCTGTTGACTGTCTCGGGAGTTCTGGTCAGAGGTTAGAGTATAACCATGTTGAATCGGACAATGTCCGTTGGGCGGCATCTGTAGGGAATAGCGGCACCGATGAGACAAGAGTTTCCACTCAAAAATGGCGTCAAGACGATCAGCCTGACTGTAGGGAGGATTTTATTCAGCGAGATAATGAGTGTCCCCCGTGGTACAGGAGTGCTAGGGGTTGTTCATATAATGATAGATAAAGGGAGGATTTAGACGAGCTTTTGCCAAGCTCTGGTGCAGCCAGAAGGACATCCAGAGGTAAGAAAGTCTTGTTATTCCCGCATGAGTTTGTCATTAGAAATGATAGAAAGACCCGAGTGGAGATGGGGGATAGTAGCTGGGATGAATATCTAAGTGCCCTGTTTAGGATGTGCAAGAGTAGGGAGGTGCCGAAGAGGTGGGTCCCATATATAAAAAAACATATGAAGCAGCTATGCCTAATGGCAGGTGATTGGGACTGGAGAACTTGCTTAACTTGGTCTGAAAGAATTTTTGCGATGATCGACGATGGTAGACTGCCAGATGGGTGGATGGATAAGCTGGCCATTAAGGACGTCCAAAGGGATGTATGTCAGGTGGGCTCATGCCGTTAACTTAAATCGGAGGTGACAACTAAACAGGAGGGGCAGGAAGAGTATAGGTACAGGACAACTTATAGTAGGGAAACCGATGGGCTCCCTTGTGCCGACTGGAACATGGGGAAACAGTGCATTTTTGTTACATCGCATGGTATACTCCCGGACAGGTCTGCTCATATATGTAGTTGGTGCGTGTTACAGTATAGAAGATCTCATGCACACAGGGAGGTGGACTGTAATAATAAACGGAGGCTGACATTTAGAGCGAAGGATCCCAAAGTACAGTCGAAGGAAGTTGAGAGGGAGAAGTGTTTTCAAGGGCCGGCCTAAATGAGGCCGGGTTATGTTCCAAGTACGAAGAAGCTTTATCTCAGGACAATTCACTGACTAGGGTTACAACAGCATGTCAATCAAATGCCAATCTGGTCTGCAGCACCAACAGTTTGGGTTATGGTGAGGATTACAGGTCTAAATTGATAAATTACTGCTCATCGATTAATAATGATGTAAATGTTAGTTTGAATTGTTTGCCTGTTAATTGACATAATGTAAAAAAGTTGGGTCAGCGGATGAGTTTAGAAGTGGGGTTAAAGAAATTAGCTGTCAATTCAATTGGATATACACATGTAAAATTGCATTTGTCATTAGTTAGGTGGTGGGGAAGTATTGGCTAATTTCCTCATTGTCGGATAATTCAGGTTTAAACATATTTATTCGGGTGTTTTTCGCTTCAAAGTGACATTAAGTGCACTGACGAGCCCATTTTGGTTTTCTCTTCAATTAATAATTTCAACATGTTTAAATCAGTTACATCATTGTATTGCTCACCAGATTCCCCGCTGTATGAGCATTACAATGACGTTGGTATGGCTACAAAATCACAAATGAGCAGTTCTGCAACAACTGCTTCTTCAACATTAAATTCATATCCACATCATAGCATTTCAGAGGAATCTCTCATGTGCATCAATAGAACAAATGGCAACGGCGACTCACAGGATTCGGTAACGGTTTTGGCATCGGACTCTGAAGTAAGTCAACACCTACTTACATCGAATAGGGACCCTCCATATATTATATCCCCGGCACATTATAAACAAACTATATTAAATATATGGCCTGTGGTGAGAGATGACTTATTAGAACATTATTTTCTGATTTATCAAAAAGTGAGATGAACAGGAGTCCCTCATTATATTGATGCAAGAATCCCAGTGCCATCAGGACTCAATATAGCTAACTGGAGATTGTCGTTAAAAGATTAGCGAGCATAAAAAATGAATTCACAATTTTGTGTCTGTTGAATTAGCTCACAATGCACTAATAGGGCCATTTAGTAGGTTGCCTTTTGAACCGTGGGCCCAAATCAGCCCAATAATGACTAGGCCCAAGAAAAATACTCATTATTGTGGCCTTAAGCTACCCAAAGGGAAAAAGTGTAAATGCGGGGATTGCATGCAGTGTGTACCAGGGTCGTCCGTTTAAATACAGCTTGCCAACAATTAATGATGTAGCCAAACAGTTATTGGTTAATGGAGGCGACAGTTATATCTGGTCCGCTGATTTAGCACGTGCATATAGACAACTGAGAGCTTGTCCGTTGTCGGTGCCATTGTACGGTATCCAAGTGGATTCCAGGATGTACTTTGACATATCACTTCCATTTGGATGCCACACCTCCTCGCTTGCCTGTGCACGTACAACGGAGGCTGTAGTTAATCTGTTGAGGGATAGGGGACACCTGGCTTGGTGCTAGCTAGATGACTTTGTCAGTATCGCCGACTCAGAGGATAAAGCCATCGAGGGCATATCGAGTTATTCAGACTGTGCAAGTTGCTAAGACGAGAGCTATCTCTCAAAAAATGTTTCTCACCAAGGAAGAGTTTGGATTGGCTGGGTTACAGCATCTGTGCAAAGAGTATGACTATTACAATTCCCATTCAAAAACTGTCTGATATATTAGAAGAATATAATACCTGGCAGTTAGGTGATCTGGTTACTAGGAAAGATCTTCAGAGACTTGTCGGCAGGTTACAATTTATAGCCAGGTGTGTATTGCCCTCTAGGGTTTTCATGAATCAAATACTTGATGCCTTGAGAGGGGCCCCGTACAAAGGTAAAGTCCCTGTCAACATAGACCTATTACGAGATATAGCTTGGTTCATTAAATATGCAAAACACTCAAATGGACTTGTTCTCATACGAGAGACCACAATTAAACAATGGGTGATCGAGTGTGATTCTTGTCTACTCGGTGGAGGTGCTTTTAAAAAAAAAAAAATCTTTGCTGAATCTTACTCTGAGACATACAAAAACAATAACTTCCACATCACACAGCTGGAGGCTGCCTAGTTCCAGCCTATATTGTTTGCTTCCCTCTATTTGTGATGGGATTCTTCTAAGCGTTGAACCAAATCGGCCACGTGAAAAAAAACCTCATTATTGTCTCATGTATGCCGATATCGGACATGTTCTAGCATCGACATGAAGACTTCCATAGGATGACGGAAAGCCAAAACCATGCCCAGAAAAATCTGAGGCATACTTTATTTTTCTACTCTTATTCTACTAGCCACTCCTATTTACATATCATAGGCTTGTACGAGCTGTGGGTGTGTATCTGGTGCTTTTGGATGGTTACCTTCCATTGGCGTCTGCTGGTGGGCCGTGACATATCACCTGCCTTGCGGCAGCTTAGTTGGGGGTTCCTAGCCTTATTTTGCACAGATATTTTTTGTATGTTTTTAGGTCAGGAATTTGTCGTTCCTTTACTGTTTGGGCATTCCACACCTTGGCAGCCATTTCTTTGGCTTCTGGTCTGCTTTAGTAGTGGCGCATTATTTGCTCTAGTTGCCCTTTGTGGTTTTGTTAGGAGTTTATTGTCTTGACTATAGCTGTATGCTAATGTTTTCAGATGAATTATTCTCCTATTTTCTAGCAATTTTACTTTGGTTCTTTTGTGTATGTCATAGGTGGGGTGCAGCTTGTCTACTCTGAGGCAGATTTTCAGGGCTCTGTTCTGTAGTGTTTGCAGTTTTTTTAGAAGTTCTTTCTTTGCACCCATGTAGTTTACATCTCCATAGTCAAAATAGGGTAGCACCATGCCCTTGAAGATTTTATTGACATTTCTTGTGTCATGTAGTCTCTTAGCTTTGCAAATAGCCACAGTTTTTGTTTACCTTTTGGACAATTTTGTTTATACATAGGTTGTAGTTTAGTTGGCTGTCCAACTCAAGGCCTAGGTATTTGTAATGGTCTACATTTTCTAGTGTTTGGCTTCCTAGCTTACAGTGTAGTTTTCTTTCTGGCATTTGTTTATGCGAGAAGAGAACTGTTTTTGACTTGCTTGTCTTGATGTGAGGGGGAGCTGAGGGGTATTTAAACCCAAACCCAAGCCGTTCTTTTCTTAATGCTTTGTCGTTGTTGTTTTTTTATTAGCAAAATGCAGAAAGATATATGTGTATAAGTAATTAGCTTCTTTCACGTTGAAATTGATAATGATTAATAAAGCGAGTATCATTGGGCATCTGCACACAACAACCGAACAGGATGACATGATGGGTAGGGCAGCCGATTCCCATATGGAAGGCCGTGTGTTCGATCCTCACCCGAGTTAAAAGAAAGACTCCCACAAACTTGATACTTGCTACTACCTTGCCTGGCACTCGGCATTACTAGAATATGACAAAGACTAGTTGGCTCACTGACTCAAATGTGACTGAGTGGGATATGATTTAATGGTTCCGGTGGAACGGTATCCCAGTGGTGCAGCACTATAAAGTCACCATGAGCGCGCATTGTCACAAGTTGATACCGGTCCTGATATGACCTTAGATGTTGATAGGACAAAACAAAAACAAACAACAACACAACTCTCCCTTCAGCACACATGCTAAATCGGGTCACACGGCAGTAATCGGGGGATCCCCCCACCCAAAACCACCAACATCACCCCCTTCCCCACTTCCCCTCTTTGCCTACATTGCTGTCGAGGCCACCAATCAGGGAGCGTTGAGCAATGTCTGCCCGCTCGCGAATTGCATTACTACAGCCCTAAAACAACAACAACGACACCAACAACAACACAACCCATACAAGTGACCCAGTTCTCGCCGATGGCCCTGCACCAAAGTGAGCCATCAATCTGCATACGCTGAGCAGTGCGTCCCCTCAGTGGTCCCAGTCGTGTATAATGAGGCGCACCGCAGATCGCGTTGATGGCCACACTTCCGGTGCACCCCGCTACTGTACTAAATGTATTAGACTACAGTGGCAGTGCACTAGAGTGGCTCACGCACCTTACAAGGGAGCTGGAGGCTGGTGTTCTCACTGCGCATGTACCGAGTTGGCTGGTTAATCACCGTGCATCCGCGCTACCACTAGTTACGGCACTGGTGCCATGCAACGGAGCAGAGACAACCTGTATCAAGGAAGGCTACGTCGGAGATAATAATGATGACAACAATAATACTGATAATAACGATAATAATAATGATAATAATAACTATCCTGACTAGTCTCGGCAATATCAATATAGAGAGATCAAATATATGCGTGTTCCGTCCTGATATGACCTTAGATGTTGCCAGGACGTAAAACTCCAGCAACCAACCAACATCTATGTGTGTGAGAAGGAGGTATTGTTATGTGCGTGAATTGTTATTTATGGAACCCCGATGTGTGTGTATGTATGTGTGTGTGGATGTATGGATGTGTGCTATGTGTGTTGGGTGGGGGGGGGGGAGTGGCATTGATATTTATTAAACCCAGGGTGTGTTGGGGGGGGGGGGATGGAGGGAGCTTGTCCCTGTTTACTGGATGAGGGGATAGGTGTACGTGTGTGTGGATGTGTGGCGGGGGGCAATGTGATATTATTATTTATGAAACGCACTTGTGTGTGTGTGGGGTGTGGGGGGAGGAGTGGTGGAGGGAGTTGATTGTCCCTGGTGTCAGCGCTCACTGGACGTAGATGTACGTGTACGTGTGTGTGTGTGGGGGGGGGGGGTTATCTGTGGCAGCACATGCGCATGGCAGCAATCATCACAAAACACAGTTACTTTGCTTCGTGGTGATTGCTCTTACACGCATGCGTCCATTAGTTCTAATGCGCATGTCAAATGTTACCACCAATCCGACTGGCCTCAGAGCACCTCAATGTGACTTACAACCAACTTACTAATCACGACTACTCACAACTCATTTCCAACTGGAACCTTGTTTATTTGTGTGTTGGTGTTCCCGTCCTGATATGACCTTAGATGTTGCCAGGACGTAAAACTCCAACAAACAAAATGCTTGTTGTTGTTTTACGTTCCAACCAATAAGTAAGGGCAGTGTGCAATGACAGTGCACATTATGACAACTTTATAGTGCTGCCCTACAGGGAGACCAAGCTGTTGGCGCCATAACCCAATATCCAACACGGTCACATTATCATGATACTGTGCAAACCAGTCCTTGTCCTATCCTACTAATGCCGACCACCAGGCTAGGAAGCGACAAATATCAATTTTATATGTCATTGGTTTGACTTGGCTGGGATTCTAACTCCCAACCTTCTGCACAAGAAGCCTGCGCTCTACTGATTCGACCTCCACGCCCGGTGTAGTAAGTCTAAAACACTACCCAACAAAAACACTACGGTAGTGTTTTCAACCTAGGTTCAAAACACTATGGTAGTGTTTTCAACCTGGTTGAAGGTAGGTTCAAAACACTATCCTTAAGTTCAAAACACTTGCTTTAAGTTCAAAACACTACTCTAATGTAGAATGCAGTAGGGTGGGGTGGTGTGCAGTCGACTCGGGAAGTATGCAGTAGGGTGAGGAAGTATGCACTAGGGTGGGGTAGTATATAGTAAGCTGGGACAGTAGGGATTGTTGTTGGTTGTTGTTTTATGTCCTAGCAACATCTAAGGTGATAACAGGATGGGTACTGACTTGTGACAGTGCACACTCATGGTGACTTTATAGTGCTGCCCCACTGGGAAATCAGGCCACCAGCCTGATATCCCACTCAGTCACATTATCCTGACACTGAGCTAACCAGTACTTGCCCTATCCTATTAATGCTGAATGCCAGGATAGGAAGCGACAATTATAAATTTTAAAGTCATTGGTTTGACTCTACCTTCCGCATGTGAGGCCGAGGCTCTACCGATTATGCCACCACACCTGGTGGCGCAGTAGGTAGTAGGGTGGGGATGTATGCAGTAAAGGCCCTGTCACATTACGGCGTATGGCGGGAGCGTATTGAAAACCTACGTAGGTCCTGCGCGTGCCGGCCTATGATGACATTTGGTGACCTTTCGGGTGGTTTTGAGCGTATGTGGAACCTACGAGGAGCGTACGAGTATAGCGTGCTGTGACATTTTTTGACAGTATGGGCCATACGCCCTCATAGGGGTTTTTTGAGCATGCACAAACAAATTTGGACGGACGGATTTATGAAAGCGTATGGCGGCGTATGCCTCATACGCTTCACATACACCGGCATCTGGTGGCATCTGGCGGCGTATGAGTAGCGTATGAGTAGCGTATGAGTAGCGTATATGGTGTATGCCGATGTATATGACGTAACACGCTTACGCCGCCATACGCTCCCGCAAAAAACCCTAATGTGACAGCCCCTTAAGGTGGGGCAGTGTGCAGTAATGTGGGGCAGTATGCAGTAGGGTGGGGAAGTAGGCAGTGGGGTGGGGAAGTTTGTTTTGTTTGTTTGTTGTTGTATTACATCCTAGGAACATCTAAGGTCATATCAGGATGCATACCGACTTGTGATAGTGCGCACTCATGGTGACTTTATAGTTCTGCCCCATTGGGGGACCAGGCCAACCAGTCCTTGCCCTATTCTAATAATGCCGAGTGCCTGGCGAGGAAGTGACAAGTATCAATTTTTAAGTCATTGGTTTGACTGGACCAGGTTTGAACCCACAAACCCATGGGTTCGGATCCCTCGATCTCCCAAAACAGGAGAGCCAGGACACTATCAGCATATACTAATATGGTGTTAAGCACCGCAGCTTCATCAGTGTAGACTAATATGTTGTTAAACTCCGCAGCACTATCAGCATATACTAATATGTGATGCAGACCCCGCATCACTATCGGCATATACTAACACGCCATTAAACGCCACAGCATGGTCAGCGTATACGGTAACATTGTTAAGTGCCACATCACTATCTGCTTAGACTAATATAGTGTTATGTGCTGCAGCACTATCAGTGTATACTAATATGTTGTTTAACTCCACAGCACTATCAGCATATACTAATATGTGGTGCAGACACCGCAGCACAATCAGTGTATGCTATTAATACATTGTTAAACACTGCAGCACTATCAGTGTATACTAATATGGTATTAAGC
Organism: Branchipolynoe longqiensis; assembly: GCA_030323885.1. Lineage (NCBI taxonomy): Eukaryota > Metazoa > Annelida > Polychaeta > Phyllodocida > Polynoidae > Branchipolynoe > Branchipolynoe longqiensis. The sequence goes on along the minus strand of CM059187.1, from coordinate 31,325,279 downwards.
ACTGCAGCACTATCAGTTTATACAATGCATTGCTAAACTGCACATCACTATCAGTGTATACTAATTCGTTGTTAAATTATGCAGCACTATCAGTATATACTAATAGTAATACATTATGCAGATGCTGCAGCACTATCAGCATATACTACTAATACATGCTTCAAATGCTACAGCACTACCAGCATATAAGTAGTGCAGATGCCGCAGCACTATTAGCGTATACTACCAATATGTGCTTCAAACAGTGCAGCACAATCAGTGTATACTAATATGTGGAGCAGACACCGCAGCACTATCAGCGTATACTACTAATACGTGATTCAAACGCTGCAGCATGGTCAGTGTATACCAAATATATATACATATACCAAATATGTATACGTATACCAATAATGTACATTTTACTGCACTATAACCACCACTGCTGTGTCATGATAGTGTTTTGAACTTGGGTAGTGTTTTGAGTATGTAGGGGTAGTGTTTTCAACTTAAAAGTAGTGTTTTGAACCTAAGTTCAAAACACTATGGTACTGTTTTGAACCTAAGTTCACAACACGACCATAGTGTTTTGAACGGGGTAGTGTTTTGAACGTCCTACAGAAGGTCCAAATGGTACCTTGTTGCGGCGGCACAGCAATTACAGCTCACAAATCTGACCTAGTTATTTCGTTTGATTTTCCCTCCCCTCCCCCTCTTCCCTGAATGAGAAGCTCCGAAGAGCTAGAGAAGAGGGACAGTAGTAGACAGACAAACAGCCGTGTTCCCTATTCCATTGCGGCGGCTCTCTTCAGAACCTTCGTCCAACCCCTCCCCCCCCCCCACCTTTCCATCCCCACCGACAGACACTTTTCTATAGCTCCAACCCCATGCTCCCCCGCCCTCTTCCTCACCCAGCCACACTTTCTCTATGGAGTCATCAGACAATGTCTCCATGAATCACAGTTGAACGACTACGTCTCCATCACCCCTACACACACAGACTCCCCCCACCCACACCTACATTACCCACACACACATCCATACACCAAATCACCAAACCAGTCCCAGCACGATGATTACAATGGAAAGACTTAAAGAGGACAAAAAACAACCAACTTTACTCAGCCCGGCAGTCTGCCTGCGCTTGTGCCTGTTTATGCATAATGCAATTATTCCACAATCAGTTGTTCCCAGTTGGTCGCCAGGCGGCAGCACCAGCGAAGCGGCTTTGGCAATAATGGCTATACAGGCTATCACAATGGCGCAATTGGAGGCCGGGCCGGGCGAGCCTTTATGACCGTCTGTCAGACACTTTATTGGCATTACCTATCCATGTTCGCCGCCTACAGAAATGACACTCAGAATTGCAAATCTAGCTTAATCTTGCTACAAAACAAAATATATATAAAAATTAAATTAAAATGCTAAAAATCAAGTTTAAAAAAACATACCTGACAACTTGGATTTGATGCATAGATTTAATAAATAGTCAAAATAGGATTGAAGAGACATTGTGCAGAATGACAGCCATTGTGCTGCGCATACACTGCGAGCAGATTGGACGCCATATTGCAGCAGCATAGTTGTTTGTTGGAGTTTGCTGTCAACAACAAGATCAGATCAGGACGGGTACCGACTTGTTTGTTTGTTGTTGTTTTACATCCTAGCAACATCTATAGTCATATCAGAACGGGTACTGACTTGCGACAGTGCGCACTCATGATGACTTTATAATGCTGCCCCACTGGGAAATCAGGCTGCTGGCACCATGACCTGATATCCCACTCAGTCACATTATCCTACCATTGAACTAACCGGTCCTTACCCTGTCCTATTAATGTCGAGTGCCAGGCTAGGAAGTGACAAGTATTAATTTGATAAGTAATTGGTTTGACTCGACCGAGAACCAAACTCCCGACCTTTCGCGCACTCTACCGATTAGGCCACCGTAGTCCGATGAATGTATCCAATTGTCCAAAGCAAAGCATAAACCAAAATGTGATGCGATGTATCGAACCTATATACCGGCCCGCACTCATTAAACATATATTGCTGCACATAAAGGAACATAAAGTCAATTTAATACAATCTGAAACCTAGGGTATTTAGCATTTCAGTGTGCAAGACAAAATTGTTTTCAAAGTTAACCCATTCAAATCAAAGTGACCTCGAATTAAAGTAAAATAGAATGTAGAATGCAGTAGGGTGGGGTGGTGTGCAGTCGGCTCGGGAAGTATGCAGTAGGGTGAGGAAGTATGCACTAGGGTGGGGTAGTATATAGTAAGTTGGGACAGTAGGGATTGTTGTTGGTTGTTGTGTTATGTCCTAGCAACATCTAAGGTCATAGCAGGACGGGTACCGACTTGTGACAATTCACACTCATGGTGACATTGGAATATTTATCCTTAAAAAAAAACCAAAAGCATGCTAGCAACTCAAAACCATCAGATTATGCAACTTCAAGTATTACCAAAGACCATATATGTTATAGTGTCTTTGGTATTACCTAGGATGGTTCAATGTGACCTTCAATGCTATCACTCCAATAGGGCCCATTGATATGGGAACCACTTTCATTATTCATAAAAGAATAATATATACTGACACCCTCAGTCACCCCCCCCCCCACACACACATATACATACATATTATGCCAATACCTCGTGTCAGCTGGTCGCTGCATGACTGAAGCTGTGACCCAGCACGTAAACATGCCCAGTCACAGCTGCAGTCTACATACCAGAAGGTAGGGGGCGGGCTAAATACTCATACACAAAGTAGTATTTGATCTAATGTAAACTATTTGCTAGAACATTTTCACCGCAATTTCCAATAGAAACAAGTATATATGACAAGAACTCTAACCAAATCTGGCCATTAGGAAGCATGTAGTTATAGGTAAAAAGTGAGTTTAACATGTATAGTCTATTGTGAAATGTAGAGCTGGGAGGGGCACACACCCCAACTTCCGCTGTAAGAGCTGAAGTTGCAACCCAGTGATTGCTTGATTGATCGGTGATTGGTTAACACCATGTCGGTAGCAAAGGTCATATTCGGCCCGTCCTGATATGACCTTAGATGTTGCTCGGACGTTAAATAACAACAACCAAAACACGGTCAGAAGTGTTCAACTTCTGTCATATCACCATTCAACCATGGCTTTTACACCAATCAAAGGCCTTGTAGCCAAGGAAATACAAATCCTAGGTAATTCAATGGTATCATTGTACCTAAATTGTTAAGGGTTTATTTAATAAGATACATTATTATGAGGTGGTAGTGTCCTGCTGCCCTCAAAATGTATTCCTCTTTTATATTGGTAAAAATATCACGCATACTGTTTCCATTGTCAAATAGTTGGCCATATAATCAACACAGTTTAATCAAATATGTCCGAGTGTTAGCGGGCACTAACACCCAAAATATTCAGGGGGAGGATCCCCCTTGAGCAGAAAAGAGTGTGTAGGTGACGAGTGGCCAATGTAGCAGTGGCTAAAGCCTAGGTCACACATACCCGGATCAGAGGCCGGACGAGCCCCGAACCGCCATCCGGGGTGGTCCGGGGCGATCCGGGATGATCCGTGGCTCGTCCGTGGCTCGTCCGTGATGACACCCCCCGATCCGGCCTGATCCGTGGCTCGTCCGGCGCCGTCCAGCCTCGGCCACGGATGTTTTAAAATGTTTAAAACATCCAGGGCGGTCTGGGGGATTTTGCGATCTGGGCTCAATCCGGCTTGGTCCGGCCTGGTCCGGGGTTGGTCCGGGGGTGATCCGGCTATTCCAGGGGTGGTCCGGGGTGGACCGGGCCTGTCCAGGGGTGGTGCGGGGTCATTTTGAGCCACGGTTTGACCCGGACCATCCCCGGACCATCCCCGGACTGTCCCGGACTACCCCCGGCCTAGCCACGGACCACTCCCGGACAGCCGGGGGTGGTCTGAGGGAGGTCCGGGATAGTCCGGGGCAGTCCGGGGGTGGTCCGGCCTCGTCTGGGTTAGTCAGGGGCCGGTCCGGCCCAGTCCGGGTTCGTCTGGGGCCGTTCCGGGGGCAGTCCGGGGGTGGTACGGGGCGGTCTGGGGCGATCCGGCCTTTGGTTCGGGGCTCGTCCAGGGCTTGTCCGGGAAAGTGTGACTGCGAAGCAAAAATCGACGAAAACAGTGATTTTATCCGTGGCGGTCCAGGACAGTCCGGGCCGTTGGTCCGTGGGTGATCCAGCTCAAAATCCGGGGCTCGTCCGGCCATGTGTGACTGGGGCTTCAGGACCACTGCATGAGTTTGTGCGACACAAAGTGTTAGGTCGGAGCTTCAGTCGTTCCTGAGGGACCAGCGGCCTGTATAATCTATACATAGTGTGTAATATATACAATACATTAATTAACGCTGCACACACGCCATTCAATAGGACCACTCGATAACTAAATACAAGCGTGGAGCGCCCCTACAATAACCTCTGCTGTCTCACTGCATCAATAGTGACTATTACAATTTGGGTGTGTCACAGCTTTCAAGGAGCACAATTCTCCATATGCGCATGTTTAAAGTTGACTAGCTGATAAGCAATCGTAAAGCTGCATAGTTCGATGCAAGTATAAGATTGTCAAAATACCAGAGTGTTTAATGGCTGCAGCAGTGCTTTAAGCTAGTGATGCAAGATCAACTCTAGATAATAACTGTTTTGGGTTTTGAAAATTTGAACCTTTTTTCATATTTTGCAGCTTCAACTAAAACACAATTTCTCATCCTGTTTTTAATAACAAAATAAAACTGAACATTATTAATTATGGGACATATGTATGACTATAGATCTGGAAAGGTATCTAAATGTTGCGGGGTGATGCAAACAAAGAAACCAGTGCGCATACAGCAGGACCCGAACGAACACTTCTCCCCCTGCTATGGCTAGCGTCCTAATCATTAGATTATCTAGACTCACTGATGCAATTACCCTATCCAAGCCTACCTGTATAGGTGTCTCCTTGCCTGAGAGGTGTAGAAGTATGCACCCTAACTGAAAGAAGTATTGAATGAACCTCAAACGAAATTCATCCAACAGTGGTAAGTTCAGAGCTGATATAAAGGCACGACTTCCATTCTAACAAGGACTCGGCCAAAGCAGCACCGGGGATAATATCGGCTTCAATAAACTCTCAATATGTCCATACATATGTACACTCGCCTTTAACAGTAGCCACAGACCACATGAGTTCAATTATATAGCAACAAAAAGATTGCTTCGCGAAGGTGTTTTGTTGGTTGTTGGAGTTTTATGTCATGGCAACATCTAAGGTCATATCAGGATGGGTACCGACTTGTGACAGTGCACACAAATGGCAACTTTATAGTGCTGCCCCTCTGGGAAATCAGGCCATCAGCACCATGACCCGATATCCCACTCAGCCACATTATCCTGACACTGAGATAACCAGTCCTTGCCCTATCCTATTAATGCCGAGTGCCAAGCTAAGAAGCGACAAGTATCAATTATATAAGTCATTGGATTGACTTGACTGGGAATTGAACTTCCGATCTCACACGCGGGAGGCCTGTGCTCTACCGATTCGGTCACCGTGCCCGGTGCTTTGCGAAGAAAACGGCCACCTGCTAGTCACTTCCCCCCAAACCCCACTCCCACCATCTCAACGTCTGCCATTCTAAATATAGCATATTTATGCAGCGTCCTGCTCGGCTACAATATATATTAACCAAAAAGCGCATGCGCGACGGTGCGCCAGTGTCATCGTTCTAAGCGTAGTGCCTTGCTACTCTACGACAAATTAGACCATTAATACCCCGGGAAATTAGATTAGTTAGGCCAACTTGTTTTTATTACTAGCCTCATCAAGGGTAAGAGCAGTGACCTGCACCTGCTAAAGCTTGCAGATCGCCCAGTGTAGCTATATAACGCCCCCCCCCCCCGCCTTGATTCCTGCCCCTCCGGTTGGTTGGTTGTTAGAGTTTTACGTCCTGGCAACATCTAAGGTCATATCAGGACGGGTACTAACTTGTGACAGTGCACACTCATGGCGACTTTATAGTGCTGACCCACTGGGAAACCAGGTTACCAGCACCATGACCCGATATCCAACTCAGTCATATTATCCAGTCACTGAGCTAACCAGTCCTTGCCCTATTCTATTAATGCCGAGCACCAAGCTAGGAAGCAACACTTTCCGATTTTGTAGATCACTGGTTTGACTCGACTAGGAATTGAACTCCTGATTTCCCGCTTGGGGGCCTGCGCTCTACCGATTCGGCCACCGCGCCCGGTAATCCCTCCTGTGGTGAACCGAACCCCCGCATTAACATACTGGAATAAAAGACGATAATAATATACTTTCTCACTCCAGAATATCACAGCCTATCCCGCCCCCCGCCCCCCACTTGCTTACAATACAAGACTCAAATGTTCTCCCGCAAAATTTGGCATTGTTTTTTGTTCTGTTTATACCGCCAAATAGATGCATGGAGTGCGTTAACGTTGTAAAGGATTACCCCATCCTCCGCGTCATAAGAATGGTGTAAAATCCCCCTTCACAAACAAATAACATAGTGTGCAGGCTTGTGTATCAGGCATTGGCAATATTATACTGGGGAGGCAGCATTTGACTGGTATAACATTGGAACCTGCCATTTTTATTTTATGAGTGGAGTGTGTGTCGGAGGGCTGTGGGGGCGGGGGGAGGTAATGGGATGATCATTCTGGGAGGCAATATTATTCTTGTACACCAGACCGGCTGTAACAAGGCGGTGTGTGTGACGGGGGGGGGGGGTTAAAGGGGGTAAGGGGAAGATCATCCTGTGAGGCAATATTATTCTTGTACACCAGAACGGCTGTAACAAGGCGGGGGGAGGTAAGGGGAGGAGGAGGGGAACATCATTCTGAGAGTTAGAGACAATATTATTCTTGTACACAAGAACGGTTGTAACAAGGCGGGGGGAGGTAAGGGGAGGAGGAGGGGAACATCATTCTGAGAGTTAGAGACAATATTATTCTTGTACACAAGAACGGTTGTAACAAGGCGGGGGGAGGTAAGGGGAGGAGGAGGGGAACATCATTCTGAGAGTTAGAGACAATATTATTCTTGTACACCAGAACGGCTGTAACAAGGCGGGCTTATCGGACAAGACAAACAGCAAGGCTGGCTAATAGACCAGCAGGTGCCTCCTGGTACAAGCAGGCAGCGCTGCAGTTCCGGCCTGACAGGCGGCAGCGCAACAATTAGGGCTATAGTTTAGTTTCGGGGCATTTATCAGAATGGGTACCGACTTGTGACAGTGACTTTTTAGTGCTGCACATACTGGGAGAGCATGCCACATGGCACCATGACCCGATTCCCCACTCGTTCACTTTGTCCTGATATTGAGCTAACCAGTACTTGTTATATCCTAGTAGTGCTGAGTACCTGGCTAGGTAGCGACACGTATCAATTTTGTAAGTCATTGGTTTGACTCGACAGGGATTTGAAGTCCCGACCTTATGCACAGGAAACCTGCGATGTAATTCGAAGGTCCAGGCTTTGCCAGTCTGCTATGCTGTAGACAATTACATGGCATCAGACTGTAAATTAACAGACATGGATTGCTTGCTGCTTAGAAGGACTAATTATTAAAGGTTCATAGTGCGACGAAATCATGGTATTTGATGAAATATTGTTTGTTTGTTGGGTACCGAATTGTGACAGTGCACACTCATGGCGACTTTATAGTGCTGTCCCACTGGGAAACCAGGCTGCTGGCACTATGACCTGGTATCCCACTCAGTCACATTATCCTGACACTGAGCACACCAGTCCTTGCCCTGTCCTAATAATGCCGAGCGCCTGGCTAGGAAGCGACAAGTATCAATTTTTAAGACATTGGTTTGACTAGACCAGGGTTCAAACCCACGACCCCACGATCTACCAGCACGGGAGATGGACGCTGTAACTCATTCGGCCATCCCGTCTGGTCCCTTTGATGAAATATATATGCTTACCTAGATTTAATTTGACATATTCAGTATTGGTGCACTTATTAAGCATTTCTTGCTGCACAGAGAGATTTATATGTGAATGCCGACATTAATACTAATAGTACAGTTTTCACTTCAAATATTTCCAAAGCTAACCCTTTAAAATAAAAGTTATTTCAAATTAAAACAAATTAGATTATAATGCTCAACGTAATTATCTGAAAAGATTGATTGATTGATTGATTGGTGGTTGCTTTACACCATGTCGGCAGCATAGGCCATATTCACAAGGAGAAATGTTAGTTTTTTGTTCAAACCATCGCTTTTACATGTAAAAGCAGACAATCAATTATGTGCCAATAGACACTCATTAAATTAGAAAGCTCACAATCATATATTTATGGTCAAGGGAAACAAATTCCCATAGAAAAAGAAAAGTTTTATTAATAATTGATATAATTTATTTAGTAAACTATATGAGGTGGTACAGTCCAGCTGCCCTCAAAAAGGCTAAAATGTTTTCTTGTTTTACTTTAGTAAAAAGGTCATGCATGAATTGTTGGCGCAGGGCCAAAAAATCAACGCAACTTAGTAAAATCTATTTGAGTGTCAGCGGGGACTGACACCCAATACATTCAGGGGGAGGTTCCCCTTTGAGCAGAAAAGCATGTGTAAACCACAAGTGGCCAATATGGCAGCGGCTAAGGACCACTTGGTCCCGCGGACCTCCCGCATGAGTCTGTGGTGGTTTTCCCACAGATGGTTCAATTTCTTTAAGTTTAATAATGTTTTCATTAAACGCAATGTAAAGTGAAGTTGATTGATTGATTGCTGGTGGTTTAATGTTGAGTCTGTCGACAGAAAGGGCCATATTCACGCAGAAAAGCTACTGATATCTATTCTGTCGGTCTTGTCAATCACATTTACATTGCCCACATTGTAATTTACACAAAATTCCGAAACGGTCAGACCCATGTCAAACGATACCCTAAACCATCTGTGATTCAATTTTGAAATTGTTAGACTTGTGTCAACTGATAGCGAAATCTAACTCACAAAAACATAGCCAAAATTACAGTAGGCAATAAATAAGTTTCTTGGTTCTGAACAGTTTTATGCTTTCAAGTTTCATTGGACTAGGATAATAAAATTCCAGAAACATTAACTGCATTGCACTTAGAACTACTAAAAAAGGCCATAAGAAACTTGGTGTAATGGTGCTGGAGAGATAAATCCCTACCTACTGGGTTAGAGCTACGTTCTGTGATGTCAGACAGGGCAGGGGTACGTAGAATTAAATACGCTATAAAGCATATTCAATGGGCTTCAAATTCACTGTACACGGAAGTAAGATTGTGATATTAACTCCATTGTGGCGAGCCTCGCGTGCGGGATATCGGGACTTTGGTTCCCGGTCGAGTCAAACCAATGACATAAAGAATTGATACTTGTCGCTACCTAGCCTGGTGCTCGATATTAATAGGATAGGACAAGGACTGGTCAGCACAGTGTCAGGATAATGTGACTGTGTGGGAGATCGGGTCATGGTGCCAGTGGCCTGGTCTCACAGTGGGGCAGGACTATAAAATCACCATGAGTGTGCACTGTCACAAGTCAGTACCCATCCTGATATGACATTAGATGGTGCTAGGATGTAAAACAACAACAAACAAACAAATGTTATGTTATGGTCTCTTTAAAGCTGGACATTGGGTATGCAGGGCGTATATTTGTAGTCAGCGCAGAGAGCATTCTGGGACAGTCTCTGATATGGCGGTCAAGGCTTCTGGACACTGCCCGCTCAAGTTCCCCATCACGTCCCGAGGGTGCCACAGCTTGACCTCGCGGTGACGTCATCCCGGAGGTTCGCTGGTCCCCCGCCGGGAGTGTCTGTCAACCGGATGTAGGGCCCGTGTATACATGGCACCCAGATGGCGCGTGTCATCGACTCAAGTACACGCAGCGCATGTAGGTCAAGGTCAATGTCAGCACGGCGCAACGGGGGGGAGGGGGAGTGAGTAAGTGAGTGAGTGTATGTCAGTCAGTCAGTGTGTCAGTCAGTGGTTGTATGTGGGTAGGTGAGTGAGAGTGAGTGTATATGAGTGAGTGTCAGTCAGTGATTTATGTCGGTGGGTGATTGAGTGAGGGTGAGTGTGTGTATGTATGTATGTATGTGTGTGTGTGTGTGTGAGTGAGTGAGTGAGTGAGTGAGTGAGTGAGTGAGTGAGTGAGTGAGTGAGTGAGTGAGTGAGTGAGTGAGTGAGTGAGTGAGTGAATGTGTGGTGCTATAGACTAGATCACCATTCCAGCCGCGTGGCGCATTCTGGGATGCGTGGAAGAAAAACAAACCCGCGAGAAGGACATGGCGCATGCTAAGACACTGGGCGCAGCTCTGGAATATGCTAGTTTCAGCTCATCTCAGCTCTTGTTTGAAACATAGAATACCAACTAAAAATATATATATAATAAATTAAGATATTAATCTTTTATCTAGCATTGCAGTTACATCAATATAATCAGCACATCTTATGCCATGTGCATTTAGATTTAGACAAATCTAGGCACTCATACTAGTGTTAGAGTCATAGCCAGAGTCAGTTTTACTTATTTTATTCATGTTTTTATTTATATCCTATGGTTAATGACATATGTAGAATTAGAAAATGAGTAGGGTTAATCAGATACTGGCTTTTGTTCTTTATTTGTTGTTCTACGTCCTAGTAACATCTAAGGTCATATCAGGACGGGTACCGAGTTGTGACAGTGCACACTCATGGTGACTTTATAGTGCTGTCCCACTGGGAGACCAGGCCACTAGCACCATGACCTGATATCCTACTCAGTCACATTATCCTGACACTGAGCCAACCAGTCCTAATTAGGAGTATACACCTTTAATAATGAGTGTCTGTGTGTATATATGCATCATATATATAATATATATATATGAATGGCCCACTGACCTACAAAGATCACTCCCAGCACACCAAGAGGACATCGTGAAACCTAGACCATCTCACCTGAAAAATATAAAGCGGAACAGTTTGGATGAGCATATTGTGTGTGGCGAATGAAAGTAACACAGAGAAAAAAACATTATCACAGCGACAGGGCATTACAAGTATTCAACATAGGATAAGCACAACTTGGATTTGGGCGGAAGAGGAGAGGTATTTATTTTACCCGATGAACAATAATACCTGGAGAGAAACAAAAACCGTAATTTCAATTTCCGTGAAACGGAACGCTTCGACAGAAATAAACTTAAACGAGCCGAAGCCCATTTTACTCAACAATAAATGGAAAATCTGGAAGGCAAATGCAAACACTAGCACAACAGCAGTTAATTGCACAATTTGTAGAGTAAGCAAAGAAACTAATTATCGCTCAGAGCAGGTAATTAGAGCAGTCACTTATTTGCCCACCGACTAACAAGGTGATCGACTCGCTGATTGCATTAGGGGTCTGTTGTACAAGCGTGTCGGCGAACTAAGCTGCGGTACTAAGTGTTAACAGGCTATGTGAGTTCATTGTTTGTGTGTTGTTTTACGTCCTAGCAACATATCACGACGGGTACCGACTTGTGACAGTGCGCACTCATGGCAACTTTATAGTACTGCCCCCCTGGGAAATCAGGCCGCCGGCACCATGATCCGATATCCTACTCAGTCACATTATCCTGACACTGAGCTAACAAGTCTGAGTTCATTGAGAATGCGCATAGCAAACCTAGATGGGTGCATTATTCAGCCACGTATGACTTACATTGGTATTGCATAACATACTACCTTTTTTTCTTTTGTTTAATGTGCAGTCATTGGTATGCATACTGATTGCTAAAGTACACCCCTAATTCTAACTTCATAAAAAAAGGATAGCGAATTGACAGATGTGGTTCTACACGCAAACAACTAACTAACCTGGGAGGTAATGCTGCCGGTACCGAGTGGGTATGCAGGTATTGCAATGCCTCAGGGAGTATTGACACCCCTGCCCTGCAGAGTTGTAAACCACTGCCTTGTGGTACAGATTCTTGACAGAACCGAAGACTAAGGGAGCAAACCTTGAACAGAAAACCATGTTACTGTGGCAGCCTCAAGGGCGGTTGATGTATGGAACTCCCAACATCTCCCGACCAGCTACTGCAGGGACAAATAGTTTTATGCCTGTCTGGACATGTTCTTGCCGGTGTGAGACCTCTATTTGCTTCCCGAGAGAGTGCCGATGGTAACTTGCAAAAGCCAGCAGCACTTCAACACTTTTGCAGGCAGCTTTCATGAAATGTTCTGTGGAGGATCTTCTGATCAAAAAGAATCTCCGATGGACTGGACACCTCATGAGGATGTCATCAGACAGGCTACCAAAGCAGATCCTCTACTCTCAACTGTCTTCTGGTTACAGAAAGACAGGGCGCCCTCGTCTCCGGTTCAAGGATACCATCAAGAGATACCTGAAGCTGAGAGACATTAAGACCGACTCATGGACATCATTCTCACAGCAGAGAGCTAAATGGAGAGCGACAGTCAAGTAATGAAAGCAGTCTTTGTCGCATCGCGACTGACAGCAGGGAGGGGGGTCCCAGCCCTGTGCGTGGGGAATGGGCGTGAGCTGGGAGGAAGTCCCATGAGAGTTTTTGATGAGTCCTGTGAGAGTTTTTGGTGAGTCCCGTCAAAGACCCTATAATACTAATACGGCTCACTCCCTATCTCTCCCATGGTAATGTAAATTTTGCAGTGCCACCTTGTGGTGGGTTTGATCAGCCCGGCTGCTGGTTGGTGTTTCACATGTAAACACATACAATTATATTATACATGAGATAGGTAAGTATGAATAGACATCAATATGAAATTGCTATGAACAAATACACATCATCATCAGCATCATCATCATCATCGCCATCATCACACATCTTTCACATTCATATATACATTTATACATATAATATAGCAACTGTTTAACCAAGAGAACAGCCAGCGCACCAAGTGGTGGGTTTGATCATTTTGATTACACAGTACAGGCTGAGTGAGCCGTCTTAGTATTATAGGGTCTTGTACTGTATGTACTGTATGTATATAACGCATATACATTTGACTTGTTAAGTGCGATCCTACATGTATATATATATCAGCGTATGCGAATATGTTGTTAAATATATATTTATACACAAAAATATATCTAAATGATGAACAACAGTTCCCACAGGACTCTCCCAGTGGCAAATGGAAGTATATGAGTGGGCCACAGACCAGCATATACCCCCATGGTTGACTGGAGGTAACTATTGTTTGGGATTGATGGCTATACCAACACAGTACTATCATGGGCAGTTCTGGCTTGTGGCCATTTGTTGTAACTAATGCATTATTTCCTAATATTCACTGCTAATTTACTCACTCCAGTCCCAACTAAATGTCCTGGAAATATTCAGGAAATTAGATATAATATTTTGCTTTCTAGTGATGTATTCCAATCTGAAAACATCCCAAAACTCAGTGTGTCACAGCCAAAACTGTCAAACTCCACAGTAATCTTATATAGAATTCCACCTTGGTAATTAACTCGGTGGTCAAATGACCACCATAGCTAAAACGAGGTAAGCTCTCCAACCTGATTAGGGGGCCGAACTGGAGGTTCGAATCCCATAACTTGCCAACCAGGAAGTAGGCGGTCAGCCTTTGGACATTCCGCCTGGTCACATGTTAAGGTTGTAGAGGAAGCGAAGAAACTAATTATAGCTCAGTGCCGGTAATTAGAGCAGTTACCTATTTACAGTGCAAACCCATAAATCGGTCACTTTAGTATATCCACCATGACTAAAACGGCCACCCCCGTTAGGTGGGCGGCCATAAGGATACTCAGGGTTTCACTGTACTTGTTATAGATACGATGGGAGGAGAAAGGGCGGAATGTGACTGGGTGTACTGGTCGGTTGGTTGGTTGTTGGAGATTTAAGTCCTGGCAACATCTAAGGTAATATCAGGACATTTACTGAGTGCGCACTCATGGTGACTTTATAGACCAGGCCACCAGCACCATGACCTGATATTCCACTCAGTCACATTATCCTGACACTGAGCCAACCAGTCCTTACGATATCCTATTAATGCCGAGCACCTGGCTAGGAAACGACAAGTATAAATATGTAAGTCATTTGTTTGACTCAACCAGGGTTCTAATGCATGGGTTCGAATTAAATGATCTACCAACATGGGAGACGATGCTCAACTCACTCGGCCATACCGTCTGGGGTTACCGATAGGTAGTGGTGAATAGGTCTCATACCGGAAACGGAAACGGAGCATCAGTTGATAGGAAAATAAAGCGCACATAAGTAGGGAAAACACCCGCAAACGACTTGTGTGAGCATGCACCGAATCGATTTTACATAAATCGTGTGAGATGTACGAATTGAGATCTATTGAATCACCCTCACAGTCCCTCGGCTATATAATCCATTTTACTTTTACACTGATCGTGCCAATAGCGTATGGCGTATACGAAAGTGGTACTTATAGAGTCTCGGCTTTGGAGGTGGGAGGGTAGGGGGTGGTTGGTTAGAAGGAGGGAGAGGAGGAAGGGAGCGAGGGAGGGGGTAGGAAGGGTGGGGGAAGGGAGGGAGAAAGGGAGGGAGAGGGGGAGAGAGGGACAGAGGGAGAGGGGAGAGAGGGAGAGGGGAGAGGGGGAGGGAGAGAGGGAGGGAGAGGGGGAGAGGGGAGAGAGGGAGGGGGGGGGGGAGAGGGAGGGAGGGAGAGAGGAAGAGGGGGAGAGAGGGTGGGATGGGGTGGTGGGAAGGAGAGGATGTAGGAGGGGTGATGGGAAGGAGAGCAGGTAGGTGGGAAGGGTGGTGGGAATGAACCCGCTGGTGACATTCTGTAAAGTCCACGACTGGCATCTGTGGGTTGGTAGTAGTAGTGTGGGTTGTGTAGGCAGGTTTGTAGGAAATCAATACAGGCAAGAAGAGAAAGGAAGAGTATAAAGAGTGAAAGTAGAGGGAGAGCTTGCGCCCAAAGGTTTATTATTATATAGTGGTACATGGATCTGATATGGCATCCCACCTGACCACTATCTCCAATAGGCAACAAGCATTTCTAGTTCCACCAATGAACAGTAGCCATTCTGGGGGTCACTATGGCTACTGTGATCTACCCACCGCCACCATGCGGTGTGGCTGCTTGGCCTGCACCTGCCTGCTGTGTGTGTGTATGGTGATCCATAACTAACAGTTGGGGGGAAGGGGGTAGTGAGTGGAGCTCTTGGGGCTCTTTACACACTAACACTAGTGCCTCATTCACACCATCTACCTAATACACAATGACTATTGACCACCAGTAAAGAATCACCAGCAACTACATAAATACATTCATGCATCTGGCCCTATACATCATTTACATTAATAGACCATTTGTACTCCTATATATACCATTTGCATTCCCCACCAATGCGTTTTATCGGAATATTTTACAAGTGGCCATCCGGCGAGACTGCCGAGTTGTGAGCGTCCCCTCCCGAGCAGGTCAATACCAGTGTTGTCCGCAGACGGGCACCAGGGGGCGGGGTGGTGTCTGTCTGGTGGCCTGAACAGTGATGGACACCTGTCCGACACCCCAACTAAATGCCTACACCTCCCACTAGATGACGCCCCCAGATGAACCCGCCCCCACCCGCCCCCACCCGCCAGGTGGCGCAACCAGGCAATATGAGTTGCACATCAGTCAGTCAGACATACGACACACTGGCCCACCGTGCCCCGGAGTGGTATAATGCAGGCGTACCCCTCTTTGTTCCTATCGATTAAGACGGGGGTGTTGACAGTTGGGCAGGACGTGGAAGATGTTGCCCATTTTACCACGATGTGGTCAAGCTTCTTCTCGTACTTCCTGTTTTTGTTTTTATTTGTGTTACATGGCAAGGATTAGTCAGTCCGATAACGCCTAGTACTGTTGTCGGGAAAGTAGGACTAGGTGGCCAGTGTGGTGAATTGAGGTCAGGAAAGGTGCAGATTTCATATTTGTGATTAAGTTTGGCGTGCCAATTAATAAACACATCAGACCCAATTCACTGAGCACCCTATTACACACACGCACATACACGCGCATACACAGACCCATCGCCGCACACAGAAACCTATACAAATACACAGAAAAGCAGAACACACACAAATACACACGTACCCAAATACAGACAAAGATACAGAAACACACACAGCAACATACGCAAACACACATACACACATACATTCACAAATACACAGAAACAATGGGCACCTTATTACACATACATGTATACACAGAAACATAGGCACACACACAGAAACATAGGCACAGACAGAAACTATAAACACACATACATACACACATACCCAAATACACATATACCCAAATACACAGAAACTCACACAACTACACAGAAACAACCACATTCATAGAAACACACATACACAGCACATATATATATACACATACATACACACATACAAAGATACACAAACACACATACACAGAAATACATACAGAAACACACACATACATAAATACATGTGCACACACACAGCTAGCTATACAGAAATACATGGAAAGACACCAAATACATACATACACAAATACAAAGAATCACACACACAGAAACTCACACTAATCCTGAGAAACACGCACCCATACATAGATAAACACGCACACATACAAAAATACACATAAACACTCACACACACCGCACCCACGACAAAACACTAACTCTATCCAGACACGCCAACCTTCGCTTCAGTCCATACACTAGAGGGCCGGGTTCAAAACAATGTCTCACTTCCGTTAGGAGGGCTTCACTGTTTATGATACACTTCAAATAGATCGTCAGCCTCAACTACAGCCTCGGAATTATAGGGAACATTAAAGGGGGTATTTTGTTATAACTGAGTTCACTGTCACTGTTAATGCACTGCCATAGTTACGTCCATACACATCTAACGGTGGCGGATGGGTCTACAGCGGCCCATTCACGCGGAAGTATCCGCGCACCTCGCGCACTGCGCGCTATTTACGATGCATATACTGAGAATTGGTTTATGCCGCTGAAATGGTGGATCGATGCACCCCCTCCCCCCACCCCGGCCCCCGCGGCGAGTGACACTTATGGCCGGTACACACCTACCGTTTACGATTCGCGCACTAAAACTCGCGACTCGACCCGACCCGACCCGCTTAAAACTGAAAACGGGCCGATTCGTTTTTCGAATCGCGAATCGCAATCGTAAACGGCCACTTTTAGCACTAAAAACTTAGTTTTATGCGCGAATCGCAATCGCTAGGTGTGCGCAGGGGGCGCACACCTAGCGATATTTGTGCGCGAAACGGGCAGTTTTCGATCGTAAACGGGAGGTGTGTGCGCACAAACGGTAGGTGTGTACCGGCCATTAAAGCTACATACTTACTGAACCTACATGTCCGACTCAGACACTAGTGGAGTTATTAAACAGTTATTGTGCCACAGAAGGGACTAAGTCAATTTAACAGAACTTGTTTCTGCTATTCAAAGCTGATGATATCAGAATTTCTCCGAGCATGGTAACATTTAATTTGGCACGCTTTCACTTAAAATATCTCCAAATATATCCATTCATGATCAAACTTACTTCAAATTAACAGTTGGGTAATTTATAAGAACCAATCTAACAGTAATAGCGTCCTTCCGACTATAATCGGCAAAACTGCAACCAAAGAAAGTCGGGGCCTAAACAGTCGGGTTAAGTCGGCACCAAGTCATTGGCTTCCGGTGTTCATGTCTTCACTGGAGTCACTTCCGGTGGAGCTCTATTAATATCCCCCAAGTACAGCATGGGTATTGATTAACAAAACTGAGCGGTCATTACCTGATATAGATAGGCCTTGACGCCCCAGTACTTCAAGGATAAGAATCAACCAAGGCTAAGCCGAGATCGATACGTAATCTAAGACCCGAGACCCAACCCCTCATGTGAAGACGATAAAAGTATTTAGTCAATGCCTCCAGCCTCCGCGCATTAAAGCTGCACAGTCCGAGGAAAAGAATACCATTTTCAAAGTTCTCTTAAAGCTGCACAGTCTGAGGAAGGCATACAATTGTCTAAACTAAAACATTCAAGGCCCTGTCACACTACGGCGTTTGTTCCGGCGTGCCGCCAACGCGCAAAATATTATCAACGCGTTGAGAAACGTCAAACTTTTGGCATTTCGGGGGGTAGTTGGACGGGCCGCAGCGTGTTGGTAGCATGATAATAGGTGTTATTAGCGCGCCGTCAAGGGTATCGGGGGTTCGACGTGCGGCGAACAAAGTGTCAACGTCCCCCAGGGGTTCCCAGCTGCCATCAGGTGTTATCGCGCTTGTCGACGCGTGGCGGCGACGGGGGGGGTAGCGCGTCATTAAAGGTTCGCAGAACCGGGTAACTTAGGCCGGCAGACCGCCAGCAACACCAAACCCCACAACACAAACCCAGCAACACGTCAAGACACCCAGCAACACGTCAAGCAGTTTGGCGAAAAATCCCCAGCTTGATGGACGTTGCTCAACTGGTTCGGCGGGCCGGAACGCCTGGTAATGGTCCACGTCCTGCCAACGCGCCGGTAAGGATCCAACACGTTGGCGCGTCGGCCGGTCGAAAGTTTTGTGCAAGCACAAAACCTCGAGGGCCCGACCGCGCCAACGTGTCGGTCCAAACGTTGCTCGCACTCAAGTGTACCGAGTGTACCGAGCGCCGGTAACTTACTTACATTTGATCCTACTTATCCAACTTAGATACTGCGCACTTATCAGGCATGAATTGCGGCATAGAAGGAATACCAGGTCAAGTTACCCCTCACTGCTGAAAGTTTGCATTGTCCGATAGGTTTGAGTTTCTGTCATTTTCTGAGATAAATATATCAACTTGATTATTATAATCTACGTTACTTGAGATTGAAGTAACTTTTATTTGAAGTGGCTAACATTTGAGATATTTGAAGCGCAAACATGCTAAATTAATTTTGGCAAGCACACAAGCAGGCCATAGGCTTATGCAGTAACATGTTATATTAAATTGACTCAGTTTGCCCTTCTATGCGCCAACAAATGCTTAATACGTGTATCAGTATCAAAGTTAAATATGTAGAATCAAATCTAGGGAAGTGTTTTGGTTTAGTCAATTTGATGCTTCATCAGATTATGCAGCTTGAAGTATATGGCGCCCAGCATTTCAACACACACATTTATATAAATATACATATATAGAGCATATATATATGATATATATATTACATATATACACAGACACATATATAGAGCAGACACTCAAAACCATTTGTCTATGTAACTTGAACTATTTACCTGACATGTTGGTTATACTACTAATAACTTGTTATCAAAATACAGACTTGGGTAACAGTTTCACACACTCACACACATGTATATGTATGCATGTATATTTGTGCTGTATAAGCAAGTATACGAGTATAATCATCCAGAAACCGATAATCTATGAACTGTGTCCTCAGTTCATATCAAATGACACTACACCAACCAATGCCACTCATCTACTCAAGTGACTTGTCAGGCCTTCTGCCTCGCCTGGTGCTACCGCACGCCTCCACAATATATAAATATATATATAAAACCTCTCTAAATCGACCGACCTTGGGACTGACTTTATATGGTCCATTTATGGAGGTGGTCGGTTTAAATAGTTAGAATATGGTTACAATGGTACCGTTGGGACTCAAATAAAGCGATCGATATAGGGGAGTGGTTGATCTGTGGAGGTGGTCGATTAGAGAGGTTTTACTGTATATATACAGAAATCAGAAATATATATATTATATTATATCACATCCACTATCAGCTTTATTGCCCTGTGCAGGTCACTGGGCATCTCAATGGATGTCAGCATTGAGAATGTGTTATCAACAACGGGTGGCTGGTTTTGTTGGCAATCGACATTTGATACAACTACTCGCCGGCGTCTTTTGACGCTGATTGCCGGTGACAGCTGAGGCTGAGGGAAGCAGCGCTAAGGAGATAGTCGGATGTCCAGAGTGACCCCTGACCCCAACTGCGCCAGTCTCCTTCTGACAGCCGCACCTCCCAACCTTCAGCAGCAGCAGTACTAGTAGCAGTAGTAGCAGTAGTAGTGGTAGTGGTGGTAGTGGTAGTAGCAGTAGTAGTGGTGGTAGTGGTAGTTGTAGTGTAGTAGTGGTGGTAGTAGTAGTAGTAGTGGTGGTGGTGGTAGTAGTAGTGGTGGTGGTAGTGGTAGTAGCAGTAGTAGTGGTGGTAGTGGTAGTAGTAGTGTGGTAGTAGCGGTGGTAGTAGTAGTAGTGGTGGTGGTAGTAGTAGTGGTGGTAGTGGTAGTAGCAGTAGTAGTGGTGGTAGTGGTAGTAGTAGGAGTAGTAGTGGTGGTAGTGGTAGTAGTAGTGGTGGTAGTAGTGGTGGTGGTTGTAGTAGTACTAGTGGTGGTAATGGTAGTAGTGGTGGTAGTTTTAGTAGTGGTGGTAGTGGTGGTAGTGGTAGTAGTGGTGGTGGTGGTAGTAGTGGTGGTAGTAGTAGTGGTAGTAGTAGTGGTAGTAACAGTAGTAGTAGTAGCAGTAGTACTCAGTAGTAGTAGTGGTAGTAGCAGTAGTGGTGGTAGTGGTAGTAGTGGTGGTAGTGGTAGTAGTGGTGGTAGTAGTAGTAGTGGTAGTAACAGTAGTAGTAGCAGTAGTAGTGGTGGTAGTGGTAGTAGCAGTAGTAGTGGTGGTAGTGGTAGTAGTAGTGGTGGTTCTAGTAGTAGTAGTGGTAGTAACAGTTGTAGAGGAGGTGGTAGTGGTAGTAGTAGTAGAGGAGGTGGTGGTAGTGGTCATAGTAGTAGTACAGGTGGTGGTAGTGGTAGTAGTGGTAGTAATAGTAGTGGTGGTGGTAGTGGTGGTGGTGGAGGTGGTTTGTTTGTTGTTATTTTACGTCCCAGCAACATCTAAGGTCATATCAGGACCGGTGCTGACTTGTGACTGTGCACTCATGACAGCATTATAGTGCTGCGGGCACCATGGCCCGATATCACATTCCGTCACATTATCCTGATACTGTGTTAACCAGTCCTTGTCCTATCCTATTGATGCTGGGCGCCCAGGGCAGGTAGCGAGGAGTGTAATTTTATAAGGCATTGGTTTGACTCAGTTGGGATTAAAACTCCCGACTTTCCGCACGGGAAGCGTCCGCTCTATCGATTTGGCCACCGCGGTCTAGTGGTGGTAGTGGTGGTGGTGGTGGTGGTGGAGTTAGAGGAGGTAGTGGTGGTGGTGGTGGTGGTGGTGGTGGTGGTGGTGGTGGTGGTGGTGTTAGAGGTGGTGGTGGTAGTGGTGGCAGCCCAGCAATCAGAAATCAAGTTCACCAACATAATATTAATGGCAACACCCTACATGACTGACCCAGTGTGGGGGTGGGGTAGGGTGGGGGTGGTGGTTGTTGAGACGCCCTTGGGGAGTGGGGGGGGGGGGGTAACCTTTACCCACAGCCCGTCGACTTCCGCTCATCCCGGACCTAATTCAACACGAGGTACTCCACCAACAGATGCTGAGATGCCCGCCCTACCAAAATTACACGGGTGCCCATTAGATTTAGTCTAGTAGGAAAAAATGAGGACAGTTATGCCTGGTACACACCTACCGTTTGTGCGCACCCACCTACCGTATACGATCTAAAACTGCCCGTTTCGCACACAAAAATCGCTAGGTGTGCACTCCTTGCGCACACCTAGCGATTGCGATTCGCGCATAAAACCTCAGTTTTAGGCATAAAACCGGCCGATTACGATAGCGATTCGCGATTCGAAAAATGAATCGGCCCGTTTTCAGTTTTAAGCTGGTCGGGTCGAATCGCGGGTTTTAGTGCGCGAATCGCATACGGTAGGTGTGTACTAGGCATTAGGTTAAAGGCCAGCCCCCCCCCCCACCACACACACACACACACACACACTGTCTGCGGTACAGGTCGCTTTGACTGGAGTGCTGGTTGGTGTGGTGAACGGCAACACTGAGGAAGAAATCTGTTCGGGCTGTGGTAGCTTCACGGACACACCACCAGACGGTGTTAGTTCTGGTTATTTGTGGAATGTTGGAGGGCCGTCTCTGTCCTAACCCCCCCCCCCCCCCCCCCCCCCCCCCCCCCCCCCCCCATCCCCACCTCCCAACCCACTCCCTAACCTCCCATGCTCCGCTCCGCCGGCACTTACATTTAGCACTCCCCATAGACGCACACCCACACACACGCACTTATCCACCAACATACACACCTATCCACACCATCACACATCTATACCCACACACAACCTCATGCACAACCACATACACAACCACACATCCACACGCGCACACATCCACACCCACACGCCCACAAATCGACCCACGTACACACCTGCCCACACCATCACACATCTACACACACAACCACATGCACAATCACACACAACCACATACACAACCACACATCCACACGCGCACACATCCACACCCACACACATACACCCACAAATTGACCCACGTACACACCTGCCTACACCATCACACATCTAGACACACAACCTCATGCACAACCACCTACACAATCACACACACATCCACACGCACACACATTCCCACACCCACACATCGACCCAGATACAACCCCACCTACACACATACCCACTCCATGACACATCTACACACACAACCACATGCACAGCATCATGCACAATAACATACACAACAACATACATAACCAAACACATTCACACCCACCCACATACACCCACACATTCCCACATCTACACCCATACACCGATACATATACACCCACACACTGATACATCTACACCCACACACCTACACCCACACACTCATACATCTACATGCGCACACCGATACATCTACACCCACACACCAATACATCTACACCCACACACCCATACATCTACTCCCACACATTCATACATCTACACGTGCACACCGATACATCTACACCCACACACCCATACATCTACGCCCACACACCCATACATCTACACCCACACACTCATACATCTACACTCCGATACATCTACGCCCACACACCGATACATCTACACCCATACATCTACACCCACACACCCATACATCTACACCCATACATGTACACCCACACACTCATACATGTACACCCACACACCTACACCAACACATCCATACATGTACACCCACACATCTACACCCACACACCCATACATGTACACCCACACACTCATACATCTAAACCCACACACCAATACATCTACACCCACACACCCATACATCTACACCCACACACCCATATATCTACACCCACACACCCATACACCTACACCCACAAACCCATACATCTACACCCACACACCCATACATCTACACCCACACACCCATACATCTACACCCACACACCCATACATCTACACCCACACACCAATACATCTACACCCACACACCCCTTACATCTACACCCACAAACGCATACAGTGCTTCAGGTCAGCTGTTGTCAGCATCTAAACAGGTCTCGATGGTTCCGTGGTTCCCGCGACCAGCTGCCTGGTTTGGGGGTAACTGGGGCTGGTTCTACCTACCTACACGCCGGTGCGGGTGCGGGTGGGTGTCCGGCCGGTGCGACTGGTGCGTGAGCTGCTCTGAGTGTGAGTGTGAGTGTGAGCAGTGCGTGGTGGCTGGATACATACATACACGCCCGGTGGGTGGGTGGTTACAGGAGAAGGGTCAGACAGGAACAGGGGGCGGGAACCAGCCGCAATAATACGGCTCCTAAATCCACGTCCGTCGTGATTAGTGCCAGTGTTAACTGGTTTAGGCGCCCGAAGTCCGTGATCCGCCTCGTTCCACCTCCCGCCCGCTCTATTTGAGTCGTGTTTGGAAATCCATTTATTGACAGGGTCGCGCCATGTCGAAACACTTTAATATTTCACTCGTTAAATTAATTAATTACGTCACAATAAAAGTATAATGCATTGAACACATAGTATACTGAAACTTGGGCCAACAAAGAATCGGGTTGATTTATTGGGATGTTCCATCATGGCGACGTCTAAAGGTCACATTAGGCTGGGTATGTACTCATGGTGGCTTTATAGTGCTGCCCCGCGGGGAATCCATGATCCGACATCCCACTCATGATATTACCCCCAACCCCCACTGAACTAATCAGTCCCAGGGTTACCCTAGTGATGCCGAGCACAGGGCTGGGTACTGACATCTAATATATATGGATGTTATAAGTCTGAACCGGGAAGGGTAGTGTCATGTATGAATGTTATAAGTCTGTATCAGGCAGGGTAGTGACAAGTATGTTACAAGTCTGCACCTGGCAGGTAGTGTCATGTATGAATGTTATAAGTCTGTATCAGGCAGGGTAGTGACAAGTATGTTACAAGTCTGCACCTGGCAGGGTAGTGTCATGTATGAATGTTATAAGTCTGTATCAGGCAGGGTAGTGCCAAATATGTTATAAGTCTGCACCTGGCAGGGTAGTGACATGTCTGAATGTTATAAGTCTGAACCGGGAAGGGTAGTGACAAGTATGTTACAAGTCTGCACATGGCAGGGTAGTGACATGTATGAATGTTATAAGTCTGCATCGGGCAGGGTAGTGACAAGTATGTTACAAGTCTGCACATGGGGGCGGGTGTGTTTACAAACAAAGGGAACGTTGTGCAGGGCTGGAACCCACGGTGCTGGCATTCCGATACTAGCGTCCAAGCCTATTTATCCGTTTTGGTGCAATCATCCTACATCGATTTTAGTCTTACCCATCTGTCTGTGCGCATCCGTGCTTGTGAGACAACTATTAATATTACTACTACTACTACTACTACTACAACGGTAAGGCCATGTTGCAACTGAGATACATATAGACATTCCAATCAATGAATGAGTTTTCATCTTTTCCACACAGTAACTGATAAAGTCGGAAGTTACCTCCGCCTCATTTAGAAGCGGCTTCTAGAAAGGTTGATGTGTTTGGCAGGGAAGTATGACAGTTAAAAATAGACACGCCCATACGCACACGCACCACCTGGTTGTGTATCTATTATGTACACCTTTGTCATCAGAGAACAAGATAAATCGACAGAGCTCAACAATGGAGTTATTATCGCCAGCCGCCAGGCTTCTTTGCAAGCAGGCCTTGTGTGGAAGCGAATGGAACCAAGGCTGTATAGGATAAACAGCGGTATACCCGATAACATAACCGTCAACCATACATATGTACAGCTTGCTTAATCCAGCATCTAACTTAGATACTGGTGCACTTAAGTGTTTGTTTCTGTATAATAAAGGAATATAAGTCAATTTAATAAAAAAAGATCTGTTATTGCTGACATGGGGTCAGAGTTTTGACAAGCGAGCATACAAAGGAGGTACAACGTGACATCAAATTTCTTCTAAGTTAGCCATTTTAAATCAAAGTTACTTCAAACTAATGCTAGGTACACACCTACCGTTTTCCGCACCCACCTACCGTATTCGATCTAAAATTGCCCAAAAGTCTTGAGGTGTGCACTCCCCTAGTACACCTAACGATTGCGATTCGCGACTTAAAACTCAATTTTAGGGCTAAAAGTGCTTCCTTATGATTGCGATTCGCGATTCGAAAAATGAATCGGCCCGTTTTCAGTTTTAAGCGGGTCGGGTCGGGTCGCGAGTTTTAGTGCGCGAGTCGTAAATGGTAGGTGTGTACCTAGCATTAGGCAAGGAAGATTAGAACAATCAGCATAATATAAACCCAAGATACATAGCAGACACTGAAAACCATCGGACTATGCAACATTAATTAAAATTCAGGCGCCGTGGAATGATGAAGACCAATTGTCTGCGACTGAAAGTTCCTTCATTTCTGCAGAATACTAAGGCCATAACGAGTAACACCACAACATCACATCATGCAGCAACATCACAACTATCACTGGGCGGGATGACCGAACGTGCACAGTACTCGCTTCCCATACAGGTGCATTCAATCCCCGCGCCAGTCAAACCAATGACTTACAAACTGGGTACGCGTCACTAAAAGGCCCAGCGCTCGGCATAACTAGCAGGGATGAAAGTAGTCTCCGGGAAAAAAAGCGGAAATGCTAATATTCTCCCATAGGCTTAGCATTGTCAGGGTATCGCTGAAAATTCCCGGAAGTCGGGTTTCATAAATATTGGTATACGCTGATAGTGCTGCAGTGTTAGAAGCATGTATTAGTAGTATACGCTGATAGTGCTGCGCCGTGAAGGCATTAGTAGTATACGCTGCTAATGCTGCGGCGTTTGCACCACATATTAGTATACGCTGATGGTGCTGCAGCATGAAACAACGTATTGGTTGGTCGGTTGTTTTACGCCCTGGCAATATCTAAGGTCATATCAGGACGGGCGCAACTTATTAGTATACACTTATAGCTACAGGAAAAATCCTGGAAATCCGCGAAATCGCGGAGATCTTTCATCCCTGAACTAGGATATAACAAGAACTAGTGAAATGAGGAAGACCAATTGTCGGCACCAACAGTCGGACATTTTCTCTGTATAATCAACAAATGCACGCGACAAATCTTTTTTCTGGCGAGTATACAACAACAACAACAACAAAAACCTACATAAAGAGTTTCTCACTTATGAGTTATGTTCGAGTGGTAATTTGCTCATTCAATTACCCAGATAAAAAGAGGCACGAGGGGCGCGGCGAGCGTTTGGTGGTGATACGTGATGTTCTATGCGTCAAAACCTGGTAACACTGTTTGGCGACCAGTTTTGTGCACATCCTGTGATGAGCGCTTAGCATTACGGGTCCCCGGGGTGCAGTAGGCCTTTCGGCGGACTGGATCTGCGCTGCATGGGGAAGTGGGCCTGCCAGTCGGAAGTAGCCCTCCAAGGGGGGATGAGCCTTGTGTCACGTGACAAAAATGGCACGCTGTGAGGCTACAGATTGCCGCCGCCACCGCCGCCATACTAGCGGTATGAAAGTTTTATCACATTCCAGAGTATTCAAATTAGTATGCAATGAAGAGGTATACTAAGGTTGGTTGTTTGTTTGTTTTGTTTTGGGTTTTACATCCTGGCAACATCTAAGGCCATATAAGGTCATATAAGGACAGGTACTGACTTGTGATAGACAGTGTGCACTCATGGCGAATTCATAGTACTGCCCCACTGGGAGACCAGGTCTCCAGCTCTATGGCCCGATTTCCCACTCAGTCACATTGTGAACTAAAGCCCCAGTGACACCTACCCGGATCAGGGTCCGGACGAGCCCCGGACCGTGATCCGGCGTGGTCCATGGCGATCCGGCATGATCCATGGCTCATCCGTGGCTGGTCCTTGGTGATCTGTGGCTGGTACGGCCTCATCCGGGGTCTGCCCTGGATGTTTTAAAATGTTTAAAACATCCGGGGTGATCCAGGGAATATTGCAATCCGGGGTTAACCGGCATCATCCGTGTGTGATCCATGACTCATCCAGGTTGTCAGAGGGTCGTCCGTGCCTCGTCCGGGGCAGTCCGGGTAATTTTATGTACTCCGGGAGTAGTCCGGGGGTTGTCCGGGGCCGATCCGGGGCTGATTCGGAACTAATCCATGACTGTGGACCGTGGCTCATCCGGTAGGTGTGAGAGCGAGGCAAAACCGACCAAAAATAGCGATTTCATCTGGGGCGGTCCGGGGTGATCCGGGGGAGTGGTCCGGGGGTGGTCCGGCTAAAAATCCGGGGCTCGTCCGGCTATGTGTGACTGGGGCTTTACCAGTCCTTACATGATCCTAATAACGCCGAGCGCCAGGTTAGGTAGTGAGAAGTATCAATTTTGTAAATCATCATTTTGACTCGCCCAGGGCCCGTATGCAGGAGTTGGTGATAGCGAGGCAAAACGGTGTTTGGCGGGAATTCCCGTTTAGCAGCGAAAAGTGGCATGCACGAACGAGTCAGTGATAGGCCTAACACCAGAAGCTTAAACTAGATTACGGTAAACCAGAAACATAGTTGGTTTACAGGAGGTGTTAGGTACCGATTAAGATCAAATCTATTCAATGCTGTCATATTTAACAGAGTTACATAGTCAAATAGTGAAATTTTATTAAACTAACCCTAAAATCGAAGCGAGATTAACGCTGCCACCGCAATGGCGGCGATATTAATATTTTCGAATCGACGAATATAAAGTAAACAAATCGCCGCCGCCGCATCGACGTCAATGTCCATACTGTCGAACGTCAACTAAACATGGCCGCCGCCACCACCCGCGTGTCGGCGACAATATATTAAAGTCAAATCTATTCAATGCAATCATATTTAACAGAATTACATATGCAATAAGTGAAATTTGATAAATTTAACCCTAAATTCGAACCGATATTAACGCCGCCGCCGCATTGGCAGCGTTATTCATATTGTCGAACCGAGGGATTTCCCAAATCTATAAATAAATTCACGTTTAGCTATAATGAAAGTGTTACGCGCTCCTGCATACGGCTTGACCACATTCCCCGGCTCGGAGATAGCTAAACGGTATCAGGCTGTAACACCAAACGCCGCTATCACCGACTCCTGCATACGGGCCCTGGATTCTAACTCACGACCTACCACACAGCAAGCACTGGTTAGCTTGGTATCAGGATAATGTGACTGAGTGGAAAATCGGCTCATGGTGTAGGCGGCCTCGTCTCCCGGTGACTATAAAGTGGCTATGAGTGTGCACTGTCCTAAGAATTACCTTAAATATTGCCAGGGCATCGGTAAAACCTGAAACCAACCAAACCAACCAACCATTGTATACCTCTTTATTGCATACTACTTTGATGTTGCCATGATGTAATTATATAACCAAACACACGTACTAAATGAGCTTACACGGTGACCTAGATGACCCACAAAACCGCCGATTCCAGGACGCTAACGTCACACCGAGCCAACCAGTCCTTGCCCTATCCTAATAATGCCGAGCACCTGGCTAGGAAGCGACAAGTATCAATTTTTAAATCATTGGTTTGACTCGACCAGGGTTCGAACCCACGACCCCACGATCTACCAGCACGGGAGACGGACGCTCTAACTCATTCGGCCATCCCGTCCGTCACACACACACACTCACACACACACACACACTCACACACACACACACGTCACCCACTGTTGTGACCATTAAAACAGTAGCATTAAGGGCGCATTCCATATACGCGTAATGCGTAATGCGAATGCGAATGCGAATGCGACAAAAAATCGAAACGCCTTGAAACCTATGAGGTACATTCCATATACGCGTAATGCGTAATACGAATGCGAATGCGTCAGAAATTCATTATCCCGATCGCTCTATGTAGCGATCGGTGCGTAATGCGTTATGCGTCAAGCTGGATGTGAATAGAAACCTGAGTCTGATGTGTCCATTAGCTTAACACCAGGAGAGGCGACTGAGTATTAGGGAACAGTCTCACAGAGGGGTGCTAATTGGAAACACATGGTGAGCTGGGCACCCCAGAGACATACGGTTAGGGGAAAGCTAAAAATGCTACCATATGCACAGAAATATGAATACTTATCTATAATTTGGTTATAATAAAGGTAGGAACCCCCATGTGACATACAAAAAGTTACATAGATATACATGCAATATTTGGTCATATACAGAGCAGTATGGAGAATAATTGTTTTTGTTTTTTTTTAAATATAGCCAGTCGTGCGCCACATAACGCATTACGCATTACGCGTATATGGAATGCTGGCATTCGCATAACGCATAACGCGTAACGCATAACGCATTACGCATTACGCGTATATGGAATGCGCCCTTTAAGCTAGGATTCCTTACACGCGGTATGCTGCATGCGGTATGCAAACGGGTTGGGTCTTTTCACCCCACCCACACACATAGTGTCAGGTTTCTCTAACACTGTTGTCTATGGGCATTCTCATTCGCATGCTGCACCGATCGCTACATGGACCCATTCAGTATTCGCATGCCGCATGCCGCATACCGCGTGTAAGGAATGTAGCCCATAGGCTTCAAGGCGTTTCGATTTTTTGTCGCATTCGCATTCCGCATACCGCGTGTAAGGAATGCACCCTTTATGCCACAACTGTCAGACTTTGACAGTGTTTTAAAGTAGCTTGCAACTAATGACTTAAGATGATATGCGTACACATGCAATGAGCCCAACATATTGCCAATACTGGTTTGGTCAGTGTCAGGATAATGTCACTAAGTGGAAAATCGGGTCATGGTCCCGGTGACCCTAAGTAATTGGTTTGATTAGGCCGGGATGCGAACTCGGCACCTTCCAGTTCCACACGGCAAGGACTGGTTAGCTCAGTGTCAAGAGAATCTGAGTGAGTGAGTGAGTGAGTGAGTGAGTGAGTGAGTGAGTGCGTGAGTGGGTGGGAAATCGGGGCATGGTGCCGACAGCCTGGTATCCCAATGGGGCAGCACTATAAAACCGCCATGAGGGCGCACTATCACAAGTTTGTCCCATCCTGATATGACCTTAGAGGTTGCTCGGACATGAAACCCAAACAAACAAACAAACAAACAAACAAGCCAATATCACATTGAAAACACCCGTTTTCGTTTAGTCGCTGACGTTAGGAACTTTGAACCTTGTCAATAAGTGGATGTGTGAGCACCTGGGAATATGGCTTTTATTAGGTGTTATGAACAGTTTGGTACACGTTTACCAAATCAGTAGTGGATATGTACTTGTTGCTCTGCAGCTTAAAGTTGCATGGTCGATGGAATATTTATTTTTCAAAACCAAAACATGTATCGTAATTTGATTATATATATCCATCTTAGATATTGGTACATTAACAAGTGATTTGGGACAGCATATATAAAATAATCAGTGAATTTATTACCTCTTCCTACTTTGAGAAACCCATCACACAAGGAAGCCATTAATCACTTAGGTCAATCTCGTGGCCTCAGTAGCCTTGACCCTCATTCCAAGTACCTAGTCAGGTTCCAGGATGTCCAGTGATAGTATTGCTGGCACCATAGCCTGGGTTGATATAAAGTTGCATGGAATTTTGTATTAAATAATTGTTACAGATCAGAATAAGAGTGATGTAATAATTATGTATATTATTATCCGGGAACAATACATTTGATAATCATGAGGTCAGCCCACATCACATCACATGCCAAGAGACAAATGATGGCGCTATGGCGCCATCAGTAGAAAAAAAGGTACCCAGGCTATATTTTATTTAGGTCATTCCACATCACGTGGTCATTGCGAGATGTCAATACTGGTCATAGCGAGAGGACTTTTGGAAAGCTTGTTGAAAGTATTTTGGGTTCTTTCAGCTCAAATTGCTTCAAAACTAGTAATTTTTCATGAAAATGACTCCGGACTAATGATTAGTAGCTCATAACGATTAATTTGATATATTTATCTAAAAAGTAATGCAAAAATTCAAGAGCCATCGAACTATGCAACTTTAATCTTTAAAGAATAACCCACAAAAAAAACAATCTCGACTTATTGTTATACAGAGCACCCATTACGACCAATTACTACCACACAAACACACACATACTATATATATATATATATATAATATATATATATATATATATATATATATATATATATATAGTATAGTTATACGAGTCTTACCTTGGTACAGATGATGGATAACTGTTGTTTTACCGAGGTATAAGCCTCGGATAGATGTGGGCTAGGGAGAGGTAAGCACGTCCGGTACCAGCAATCTTAACCTACTTATTGAGGATAAAAATGACTTTCAAACAATGGATACTATTACTTTACCGAAAAGGTACACCAACGGAATAGATGTGGCAGGGTGTGGCGGGAGGGCCCTAGCCCACATCTATCCGAGGCTTATACCTCGGTAAAACAACAGTTATCCATCATCTGTACCAAGGTAAGACTCGTATAACTATACTATTTTACCTCGGTAAACAGCCTCAGGCTAGCCTCAGGCTAGGGAGACCTTTACATAATTCATTTTTATCCTTAATATCATTCTTTCTTATTATTATAACATTCTAAATTTTTGTTCTCACCTATTCTTGTTAGTTGGCGAGAAGACGCTTTGCAACGCCGGTAGGCTTTTCTAGTCGTTTATTATAATGTTTTGCAAACGACTTAGCCGTCTTCCAGCCTGCATGCGCTAGTATTCTTTTCACAGAAATACCAAGCACCCGTGCCTTGGAGACCATGGCTCCTCTAGTTGAGTGGGAAGAGTATTTACTCGTATCCACTCCAGCCAATTTCAACACCGTAATTGTCCATCTGGCAAGTGTGTCTCGTGAAATCGCCTTATGTGGCTTTATAAAGCTCACTAATAGTTGTTGTGATGCACGTAAATCCTTTGTCTTGTATATATAAGCCCGTATGGCCGACACAACACATAATTTCCGATCATTCGGAAAACAGTCTAAGTGAACCGTTGATAAAGGGTCACCTAACGTGTTCGATTTAAGCAATTTTTCTAAATCAAACGTAGCTTGTTGCTTGTCTATTTCTAATCCAGTTAAGGATAAAGCAACAATCGTCTGTCCTCTGTGTCCGGTTACTAACAATAACAGGACCGCGACCTTAAAACCTAACTGTTTTATATCTAACCACGAGTTGTGAGGCCAAGCCTGAAACAACTTAAATACTATAGAAACATCCCAAAACCGACTATACTTTGGTTTTGGAGGATTCCTTTGATAAATTGAACGAAGTAAATAACAAATAACATGATGTTTTCCAACTGTTTCGCCATCAATTCTAGGTAATATAATTGATAACGCACACCTCGCCGCATTAATCGATCCAAAGGAAAGTCCTTCATCCTCTAGAGAACGAAGAAACCGAGCTACTTGTGAAATCTTTGGATTTGTTGGCTTAACTTTCATTAACAAACAATGTACACCCCATTTCTTTAAATAGGTTGTATACATTTTGACAGTTCCTGGCCTCCAGGCATCCGATACTATCCTATCCTCAGTAATTCTGTCCAATCCAAATTGCTGTAGCTGCTTCCTTAGAAAAGGAATGCCAATAGGGGCGTCGTTGACACGTCGCCGTGAACCACTAGCGGTCCGTGGTGCGTCAGATTCCCGAGTTTTCTTGGGAATCGTATACGATCTTTTGCCAGTTGTGAAACTGCTGGCAGCCAAGGTTGCGTGTCCCAATCGGGCACCACCAGTATCGCATGTGTCCCTTCCAAGCCGATTTTTCTCACTACTCGGCTGATAATGCTAAATGGTGGGAAAATATAAAAATAATTATTTTCCCAGGTAATAGCAAACGCATCTACTTTCCAAGCATCCGGTTCAGGATGCCAAGAAACATAACAGGGTAACTTGTTATTATTTCGTGATGCAAATAAGTCAACTTCAGGTGTACCCCATTTTTCACAAACGAAGTTAAACAAAGGTGTAGAGAGAGACCACTCTAAATGGTCATGGAAATTTCTACTTTTATAATCTGCAAGTGTATTTTGTGACCCTGGAATATGCGCTACAGTCAGCCAGACTTGTTGAGCCTGTGCCCAGTTCCAAATCAGTTTAGATAACTGATTGCAAGACTTTGATTTGGTTCCACCCATGTTACGAATATATGCCATGGCAGTAGTATTATCAGTTAGTATTCTAACCTGTGATTTATTTATCTTTACTAAACTACGTAAGCCCAGATAAATAGCACGCAATTCTAGTGCATTAATATAGTCTGATTTTTCATCATCAAGCCATCTACCTCCTGTTGTGACCCCATCTCGATGAGCTCCCCAACCTTCTAACGAAGCATCAGTAGTAATTACTGTATTAGGTTCCGCCATGCGGATTGGATTTGGTGAACTTGCTATATGTTGCATCCACCATCCAATATCCTGTAACCCTTCTTGCGAAATAAACATCTTTCGCTCAAAATTGCCTTTAGTTCGTGTTAACGCTAAATTTTTATCTATTTCTAGCGACTTAATATGGGCCTTCCCATATAACACCGCAGGTGCATATGAGGTCATTATGCCAATAAGAACAGCAACCTGTCTAATTTTTGGCTTTGATAACTTAATAAGCTGAGTCGCTGTAGTCATAAACTTAATTAGTTTTTGTTCTGTTATCGACACTGTAAGGGACTGTGTATCCAGAATAAACCCTAAACATTTGAGTTGTTTTGTTGGTTTAAACACTGACTTTTGTTGATGTACATAAAACCCCAATTTAGTGAGTAATGCACATAAATCCAAAACTGCATTCACACAACCAATTTGTGTTGATGCTATAATAAAAGAATCATCTATGTATGGAAACATTATGTGACCCTTCCTCGCCATTACCGAGAAAACAGGTTTAAGCAATTTAGTAAATAAACGTGGCGCACAAGCTAAGCCATTCGGCATGCAGGTAAACTCATAGAGTTGGTTATCCCAAATAAATCGAAGAAATTTTCGGTATTGTTCCATTATGGGAAGCGTATAATATGCATCCTGTAAATCAACACTAGCCATCCACGCATCTGGTGTAATCAGATCTCGTGCCGTATCTAGAGAGAACATTTTAAAATGTCGATATTCCACCCTTTTATTAAGGATTGTTAAATCCAGGATCATTCGAACATCACCATTAGGCTTCGGTCTCGAGAAAATGTTTGAAATAAACTGTCCTGAACAGTGTGTCACTTTTTGTATAATTCCTTTCTCAAAGAATTTATGTACCTGTTTAGTTAGTGCGTCTCGTTCAACTGGTTGAATGTTATATGGAAAAGGTATTATACTTTGTACAGGAATTTGTGTAAAAGGAATTTGAACACCCCTAACTATTTCTATAATTTCTTGGTCACTAGTAATTTTGTGCCACTCAGAAATATGATTACTAATATTACCAGCCACAAAGTTGCTTACAGTTTGTGTGTTTTTAGAGGCTGCAGGGACTTGTAAAGTTTGTGTTTGGACCTCTACTTGGACCCGCCCCTGGGGAAAGGTCTCGACGAGTTGAACCCTCGACCTATTGGCCGTGCGGTGTTGTCGGTCCAGCCTGGGCGAGCGCCCCGGCCCCGAAACCCTTGACCGAAGTTTGAACTCGGTCTGGTTCCTCTGGTGAACCGTCGTGGACGAAAATCCCCTCGTGACTTTTTGAAACGAGGAACTTCCTGTTTCTTCTTGCCATCCATGTTTTTGCCACTCTTGGCTGCAGTCTCTACCTCTTTATAGAGGTATTGTAGTTGACCGCCAAACATCTTGGTATTATCTAAAGGTTTCCCTTTAATCGGCTCTGGAGCAAGATAGAGCGTAAACTCCTTCCCCTCATTATCGGTAACCTTCTTAGAGCGAGCCACTTCTTTGCCAGCATCTGTGCAAACTGACTTGAAGACATTTTCATATCTTCGAAACGACAGGTAATTACCTGCCGCCGCTAACACTGCAATGCCTTTGTCCATTGTCTTAGCCAAAGACGAGAACTTATTTTCACTCTGCATCCTATTAGCCACAGGAACAATAGCTGTTAGGGTAGCCAACACTGCCTTATGCACTGTGTGCAACACATCCTCAAACTTCTTACGGTCATCCGTCATATTGACATCCCGATCCATTTCTTTAATGATGGAGTTGGGAACACCCTTTATGCCTGTTAACTCATCTCCTAACTTGGAGATAACCTCCGCCGGTTTGAACGTGCGAAAATGACCATTCACGGTCTCGCGCATAAGCGTAGTGGTTTTAACCCGCTTAGCCTTTGGCTTCTCCACCTTCTTAGCCACTTTAGTGCCAATGTCCGCATAGACCCCTTCATATACGGTGTCTGAGTCTGATTCCGTAGAAGTAGACTCAGTGGACGACTCAGAAGAAGAATATTTCCTCTTCCTCTTCTTCTTTTTGGACTTAGTCTTCCGCTTTTTGCGCAAACCAGACTCTGCCCGCTCCTTGGTGAATTCATCACCCGAAGAAATCACCTGTTTCTTCTTCTTCCTCCGTTTAGGAGAAGGAGGAGGAGGAGCCTTAAGCTCCACCGCCGAGTCTGTGTCCAAGAAATCCTCAAATGAATCCTCTTGGACACTCGGCCTACGCCGCTTCCGAGACACAGGCGATTTGGCAGTCAAGATGTGGCTTTCCAATCTTGCAAAGCGAGCCTCCCAATCTGGAGGCGCAGGCACATCAGGCACTGCGTCCTCGTCCGGGTCGGAGAGGATATGCGCCCGGGGCTGTGTCGACGGCCCTGCCGACAACACGGGTGAGGAGTCGTACTCCTCGTCCACTCCACTCGGAACACGCCCCTCGGCTGCTGCTGCACCGCGCTTACTCCGCTTCGTGGCCATCGGGAACTGAAACAAACATTTTTGGTCAGTCCCGGTATATATATATGTCACAATATGGTTGTTTCAAACTCATTTGGACATCTATTGGTGTTAAAGAACGTGTTTATACCGTTATAACACAGGCGTAATAAGCTAAATTTGTGCGTGGGTTGTGGGTCAAGCCCAAACCTTACGCGGGGTCGGGACCAGTGTATCGGCCCGCCCATCCCTCTGTTCCGCACACTTCTCCCACCTGTGACTACTACGTCAACAAGTTGGAGAAAATGCTACGAAACTCGGAGAAACGCCTGAAAAAGTTTTGTCTAGGGGAGTCTATAAAAGAAACCCAGGAGCATCTCCAACATTACTCTCTATTAGAGTACGAGAGAATTTCCACATGAGATAGGGCGAAACCCACATCTCTACCCATAGTCACACGGTGACCCGGGTGTTGACATAACCGCTAATGACCGGTTTGGTTCCTTCGCGAAACCCACTCGAGTGTTCTATCCTTGGTTGTTTATAACCAAATAACTCGTCCAAATTGGACCAACGAAAGTCTAAACTTTCCATATTGATGCTCTAATGCATCATAATTAAGCTAACCACAGTTTTTATTATACTTACTGCGTATTTGCTTGTATGTAGACTAATTTTGCCGGAGCAACCCAACGACACGTTATCCAGTCGTGAGTTGTATATGCTAATTGCTGGTACCGGACGTGCTTACCTCTCCCTAGCCTGAGGCTAGCCTGAGGCTGTTTACCGAGGTAAAATATATATATATATATATATATATATATATATATGTGTGTTATAATCTATTATATAAATATAAATTGGCGGATGTATGTATCTTATAATAATGATTATTTATTATGCTACCTGTCCCAGTACACATCCATTTTTACTTTCGGTAGCACGTCTCGGTGCCAGCTCCGCCTGTGCTAACGGACATTGCATTCAGCACATAACTCTGGGAAGCTCTTAGCATCCCAATGCTTTTTTGTAGTGCTTGTGGTAGAACTCACGACAAGAGTATTATTTGTAACAGCACTGAGGAGGATAGCAGTGTGGGTGAGACAAGGAGCACTTCGGCGGACAGAATGTCATGCAAGGATGAAGTCATGGCGTTGGAGATGGCGGGGAGCTGTAGGAGCGTGGCTGAGCTATGCAAGGAGACTATTCGGGAGATTGAAGAATTATGAGGTGAGAAGGAATTGGACAAGTTGCTTCAAACAAGGGACGCCTTGTTAGCGGAGAGAGTGGAATGATGACGCAGGCGCGAAATTGGCTCGAGTGTCATGGCGGCGGGGGGGGCGTTGCCATGGAAGCTTCCAAGATGGCGGTCGGGCCTACATCGGCAGCCACGACCAGCGGCCATTCGACTTATGGGAGCAGGGAAAGGAGTAGTAGGTGCAACGACAGCAGTTCTTCGAGGGGTAGTGCATCACGTAAAATAAGAAGTAAGTGGTCCCTGAAGCGCTACACAGTTGCCAAGAAAAATGTCAATAAATTGAACTGCCACGAATTGGTGTGTGCTATGGCTATGTGGACATTAGACATCCCAGAGATGTCGATTGAGGATTACCAGGCAATTTTACATCACATCAGTTTTGTTTCTCACCGTGCCAGACACAATGATTATGTTGATGACAGTCACGTTGAGTATGACACCGCCATTAGGAAGTTAGTGGAGATGAAGGGCTTTGCCGCTTTCACTGAGGCCTATACTGGTAAGACTGTTTCACACTACAGCCAGGCAAATGTGCGTGATAAAAAACAGAAGGGTGCTCTGGGTGACAACAAGCGATGCATGACATTGGCAGGAACAACCAGCAGCAAGCCCGCCTGTTACGCCCACAATAGTGAGCAAGGATGTACTAAAACAGAAGAGGAGTGATGGTTCGCTCACATATGTTCGAAATGTAGTGTGAAAGGGCACAAACGCAACAGCTGCAAGGATTGACGTGTTGGTGTGAGAGGGGGTTGTGACGTTGGCGGCACAGATTTAACGGGTGACGAACACTCATACGCGCAATTTGGCCGGGAATGCCAGGCAATTAGCGCGCGGATAGAGGCGAGGATTGCTGTGAGTGCTACTCAAGAGCCGGGTGAACACTGTTTTCGAATAGGGCGGGCTTCGGTGAGGAGCAATTTACCTCTCATTCCCTCAGAAGAGGAGGTTGTACATACTTAGCCATGCCAGG